>MJUU01027569.1:2869-23361 GCA_002080025.1 Modiolus philippinarum
CGCATTTCACAACAAAAGTAATTGAGCTTTTAAAACGTACCTTATTTGGTTTTACAGATATTTCATTGATATTCAATAGTTTGGGGTAAAGTAAAACGACTACAATCGGTCAATTTTACGCTGACATCGCTATTTGCAACGAAACATCGCCTAATGAAATGAAATTTGCAGACGTTTTAAAAACATCAAATATTTCACAATAAACAGAAAAATAGTTATGTAAATTTTTGTGTTTTTCGTACGAAATGTCGATTGTTATGCTGATATTTTTGTGACAAAATATTGCAAAACGAACTGATATGTTCATATTTACAAAGATTTTACAGTGACAAGGAGAAACTGTTTTTATTCGTATTTTATGAGAAAACCCATGTTAAGACATTCAATTAAGCATGAAATGAATAATTCATCTCGATAAGATGTTACAACTTACTTAGGATAGAAAGTTGTCTTTCTGAAACGTATAATAGGGTTGATTTATTTTTTCATCGCGGTTTATAGTTTTATTTTTCAAAACACGTCTGATTTGGTTTTACAGGTATGAAATGTACTAAAGATATTCAATAGTTTGGGGTTTAATAAAACGACCCTATTATACCAATGCTCCGTCACTTTCATACCCCATGAATACAGGGAATTATGTGGACCCAAGAATGCTATATCATCTATTAGCAAAAAATATTTCACAATAGACTCGCATATCCCTAAAATTAGCTCAACAAACATTTCATTGATTGATTGATTGATGTTTTACGCCAACTTGAGCAATATTTCAGCTATATTGTGGCGAGAACTGTTGGGTTTATTGAAAAATTCTAATAAATACATAAAATATTAATATAAAACCATATAGCTTTATACAAGTAAAACAAATGTGTAAAATGTTAAAAAACATAATAGTAAATTTTTGGTTTAACAATAACAATATTAGAAATTAGAAACTTGTTTAAAATTGATCTATTTAAATCTTACTAAATAAATTGATTGCTTTTAAAAATTGAACGATTTTGTCGCCTGCGACGTTTGTAAATAGGTCTTTAAGACAATCAGCAGAATAAAAATCACGCCTGATATCGGCAACATCTACACATTCAATTAACAAACATTTCACAACCGGCTCGTATAAAGATAGTTTTTTTACTGTCAATCGTAAATTTGATTTAAAACATCATGTCCCAAAAATTAGCTGATTGTAGCCTTTTTATAAACATCACATTTTTTAGTATATATATTTCACAATAGACTCGCATGTCCCTAAAATTATCTGATCTCATGTTTTACTATTTTTTTTCAACAAAGACCCATCAAATACGTCACAACAAATTTCGTAACACACTTGAAATCTCCGGCACGCGACAATGAATTAATTACAACTATATAAAATAACATCACCTCTCCGTTTGACAATTGACTCGTTAAATAAGTGATGTTTATAGTATTTTATTAAGCAGATGTTTTAGAACACGTTTCATTTGTCCTGTTGACGGGTTGGAAAACATCGTAATGTAAAAATATCGATTGATTGATTGATTGAATATTGTTTAACGTCTACTCAGCAATATTTCAGCTATATCAAGACGAGAACAAGTTTGTTAATAAATAATCACTTTGGGGTATGGAAAGGGCCATGGGACGGGAAATTCTGACTGCCACTGGAAAAGTAGGGTGAAATCGTCAAGGGCGGGGAATTTAGCCTTGTAGCCGATCACCTACGGACCACCCCAAAAAGAGCTTACTACAAGGGTTCTTTAACGTGCAGGAAGCGTGGCATTTCTTCCAACACGTGGACCTGAGTTTACATCCCATCCGAAAGATGGGTTGTGTATTTATTAATCCCGCACAACCACGGAATGGGTCCAATTTCTATATCCCGGGACCCTCGGGGTCAGCCTCCGTTTAGGAGGGGTCACACCCCGCAAGCCGGAGATACTGGGTCCTATTTCTATATCCCGGGGTTCCCTCGGGGTCCTCTGTTAGGATGACTCATACTCCAAGCTCAGAGGATGCTGCGGGCCTATTCTTCAGCCGGGACCGCGCACGGCGGTAAAAATATCGAACCCTCGTAAAACACAGACCCCCTATCAATTGGTCCCACTACACTTCACAATACCTCAACCCCAAGGAGTGGGAAGGCCTAAACTTCACAATACCCCCAACCCCAAGGAGTGGGGGGAGGTCTAAACCTTAGCTACGACCCCCATATTATGGACATAAAAACCCGACCCCAAGATATGGGACTGGGGGTTGATTTTGTGGGGGGGGATTAAATACATCTTATACTACTCCAGTCCTTTACGATTTTCACTTGAATGCATGGACAAACCCTGAAACCCACTCACTTAAACACCCAATTCAAACCTGTTGTTGTAGATCGGGGATCATATATTGGTATTTTTAAAGTGCAATATTTTGTTTTTTTTTCATCTCAAAGAAAAACCTTTTTCTACTTTTTGTAACAAAAATATATGAAAAGACACTAATTTCATCAAAATAAAATGCTATACCAATAGCCATTAATCAAGTAGAAAACAAATAATATAAGGAAAAACATGAATAAAGAAATCCTGTTTCGTTGTTTGCATATCAAAGAAAAATCTATTATTATTGAAATAGGGTCGATTCAATAAATGTGGCCCTACCTGACCTTCTTGACCAATCAAATGCAGTAATGTTGAGACTGATTTATTGATTGATTGATTGATTAAACCAATAATTGGCATTTCCTTTGTTAAAGATGACAAAATGCTACATTGTGTATGAATGTAAACAATATTTCGTTTGTTTCGGTCAACATTTGATGACCCCCCTCTTTGATGGCATTGTGTTTTATTTCATACAGAAGCTGACAAAAGATATATACGTCAAGAACTGACAGTGGGGACAGATCTATACCCATAAGACTCCCTTAAAGAAACTAAATGGTTTGAAATATAGAAATACATCTGGAGGGCTTTTGTAGCACTTGAACTTATCAATGTGATGGGTTTGAGATATATTAATGTACTTACAGGCATAGCGAATAACCCCCTTCCAAGTGATTTATTAAATCTTACTTATTCGCTGACACATTGTTACATGCATATATTTATTTACTGAAAAATTACAGAATCAAAATTTCAAAGGCAATCACCCAAGTCGGAGCAGAGACATTTAAACACACACGTAATAAAATATCTCTGTACAGAGGCATATAAGACCATTATGTATCTGCCTAAAAATTCTCCCTTCCTCCCCTCCTAAACACACACACACACACACACACACCACTACACCGTTCACCACCCAAAAACAAGATAAAAGATAATAGTAAACACGATCATGATTGTGGATAATTTATTTACTTCAAGCTCAAGGCTTTGGCTACTTTTTTCGTGACGTTTATCGGTAACATTAATTTATGTTACGTTGGACCAGACTCTATATTACATATGTACATGTAGTATCGGTTGGTCGTTGATCAAATTTACAAACAGAAATTCCGCAGAAATTGACCATCAAACACTGTATGAAAGGGAGTTTTTCATTGGTTGAAATAAAGATATATGCATATGCTAAATTTATTTTAGCATAAGCAAAATTCTATTTTTGCATATGCATAATTTTATTTTGCTTAAGCAAAATAAATTTAGCTTATGCTAAAATAGAATTTTGCTTATGCATAATTATTATAGCTTAAGCAAAATTAAAATTTTGCTTATGCAAAATTGATTTTGCTTATGCAAAATTGAATTTTGCATAAGCAAAATTCAATAATTATGACCTTAATACCGCGCCATATAGATTATCAAAACAAAGTGATTTTTTTATCGCCTAACGGGTCTTTAATTTATAGCGTGAATTCGTGCACACATTTCCCGCTGATTTATTCATAAACATATAAGCGTTTGAGAGCACGAATTTAAGGTACCCTTATATGCAACAAATGTCACAGGCAATAAAATATAGGACTTGCTTTTCCATCATTCACAGGCATTGACACTGTCAGCTTTTATGTTCTCACTTAACGCTTCACAATCTAAATATTTCAAACTCCAATGAAAAATGCAACACTTTTGAAATTTCAATATTAGGCGGCCTATAATTTGACGCTTGCGTCAATAATTTTCTCGTTCAAAATGTGCTACGGTCCACGCTTTTACACTCCAGTAAAACTAAAAAATATTGCATTCAATTCTTAAAATACAAAATATTATTTCAACACCGGAAATCGTAAAATAAATAGGATTACATTGCTGTACAAAAATGGTGGCAGTGTTTTTGAACAGTTCTGAAAATTGCACCAAGAATTCTACTAATTAGTGTTAAATATCAAAGGATTTGGTGATTTGCAAATGTATAAATGTTCTTATTCACATTTCACCGTATAGCACAAATTTTAACTTTATCGCTGATATTCATATCAGTGCATGTTTCTCCTGTTCGCACGCTTTTCAAAGTCCGCGCAGACTATTGTGTCATTTCATTGTACTATAGCTTTTTTTGTATATGACTTTTAAAATTAATACACCCAAATAAAGAAACAAGAAAAAATTTGACTAAATTTAGAGTTAGTGATCACGAGTTACTAATCGAATTAGGAAGATACAAAAAGATCCCTAGGCAGAAAAGAATATGTAAACTCTGCAATATAGTAGAAAACGAAATACATTTTTCTTTAATTTGTAAAATTAATAATCAACTTCGAACAAATCTTAAAACAAAATTTAATAAAAATGATAAGGAGTTTAGTTTAAAAACTTTTCACCAGCAACTGGCAATTATCCTTAGCCCATTAACACCTGAAGATATAAATACAGTTGTCTCTTTTATTAGACAGTCATTAGAACCCTTAGCTGATATATATCTTCACTGTATTCGTTTTATTACATTATGTTTTTGTTTGATATATGTTTGTATTTTCATAACCCAAATGGGTTCTTTGTTCTGCAATTTTCAATCAATAAATAAATAAATCAATATTTTATTAACATTTTTTCGTGATTGCTCTGATTCAAAGTAAGCTACAGACCAAGACTGGTCCCGAGGGGTACTTTCACCGTCACCTCTATTTTACTGACCGATAGCAAGGGGTATCAGCTCGAGCAGCAAACCTCTACACATACCGAGAGAAATCTCACATGGTTCTGTAAAAGGGAGAGTAAAATATTAGATGCACGTAGAATCCACTATACAAGAATTTGGCAATATTTGGTTTTATTATATAGATAGCGGTGAAAGATTGAGATTTCTCAGTGAAAGAAAAGTGATAATTAACTGTGAAATTATTTTCCATATAATTTCACTCTAGGAAGTGACGTCACAACAGACGTTGTCAACGTTGTTAAGTAAACGTCACGGCGGATTAATTTTGAAAACGTAGTTCATGAAATGAATCATCAAAGAAACCATCAAATATGCGTGAAGATCTATATAATAAAAACTATAACTAATTCTTGATTCTGATTATCGAAATTCTTCAATTCATGATCGCAAAACACTGTAATTCACTCATGAATTACTGCGTTATTCGATCATTCGTCGAATATTTTGCGATAATCAGAATCTTAGATTAGTTATAGTATAAATATATATGGTTTTGCAACTGGGATCTCACCAGTAGAGACAAAAAGGGTTATCTTTCTGTATCAACTTTTGATGATTCGATAATTGAACATTTTAAAGAAGAATTTCAAATTATTAAAGAATTTATTGACAAATATCCTAACTCGAAACTTACAGTTCTCGAGACTCCTTTTAACTCTAAAGTTGATTATAATCGACATGCTGGTTACCCAAAGGATGACCTAGAGAAATTATATTCCCACAATAAAGAACTTGGAAGGCAAATTATATTATTAAATAGGGAAATAAGAGAATTTAATATATTTAACCAATCATACTCTCCCAAGTTCTCATCTGAAGTTACTCTAATACAGGATTCCGTAATGTCTATGAATATTTAAAAGGATCAAAGTATTAGTGCTGATTCATCAATCAACACTTTCGTGCAATGCATATGCAGAATACAACTAACACTTACTCAAGTCACTATATAAGAAATTAGAGGCTGCTCGTCGAACCATAATTAATTATTAATATAAGGGTGACGGTATAACAGCGACTCTAGACTTAACGTCCTTTGAGCTATTTATTGCAGCACTTCTTCAATATTACGATAATTACCATCTAGCGTTATTTCGGCTACCAAAATTCGAACACCCCAGAGTCAAAGGGCCAAAGTCTATTGCTAAACGCACGCCTTTCCCTGTGAGGGTTAGAACTTCCTTAAGGTGCCGTTAGCTGTTAGTCAAAAGCCCTATCTTATGGCACCTAAACACCCCCTAATCCTCTCCTAAAATAGGGGCCAAAAATCGACTTCACAAAAATTCTCCCCTGCCCGGTAATACCAGGTAGTATTTTAGACGAACTTAGGTTATAGTGAATTCTTAATTAATTCATAATTAATTTATTTCTTGACATATATTCTAGAAATTTGCCACGGATGTGAGAAATGACATTCCAAGACACTATGCAAAAAATCGAGGAGAAATCATCAGCCAATTTTTTTTTATAGTATACACGGATTCAGTTAGGATTAGGGCCACAAATCCACTGAAATTGTCGATTAGGGTTAAATTAGCTAGCAACTTTTTCCTGCTAGATACAATTGTCATTTTTGACAATGTTTTCAAGAAGTGATTCGTTTTCCTAAACCTGTAGTTTATTTTCTTATTTCTAGATGCATTTTTGAGAATCATTTCTTTTTGTGTAGTAGCCAACTAACGCTAAAACCAAAAGTTAGGGTTAAGTTGGGCTTAACTTTATCATGTCATATTCCTAGAATTTTTATAATAACGTTTGCACAGGTATGTGGAGCGAAAGATATGCATTGAGGATTACAAAATGGGTTTGGGATTGTTGAAAACGCAATATACAGTGACGTGACGAGTGTAACCCTAGCTTAACCCTTCAACCCTATCTTTGAAAATTTTCAACTGTTTTCTAAACGGTCAAATGAATAGGATAGCTGGATTTTTAGGTTTTATGTTAAAATTCATTGAAGTTTCCTGAATAATTTCTTAAATACCAATGCTTCAGCTATTCCAAACCGCTTTCAGAACTAGAAAAGCTTCAAGTATTTGCTCACATTGTCCTGTTGAATACCAATATCCATTTTGCCCCTAAAACATAGCAAATTTTGGGTCACTTTTGGCAGTTTTTCAAAATGAAAAACTGTAAATAAATATTGTGTATCGTCTTATTATCGCCTGTTACAGTAGCCAATCGGTTAGGACAAAAATTGAGGACCTCAAAACCATTTTTTATTTAAAAAAGCTTTAGGTACATCGAAATGGGAAGCACATAAGATGAGGTCCTTAGATTATTTTTTTCATCCAATTTTACTTGCAAAATGTGATAAAAATGAACTTTTATTCAAAATTTTTCAGTTTTTAGTATCATAAATCATGGGTACCTTAATTTTCTCTAAAAGAACATAGACGTACCTATCATTTGGAGTTTACATAACAAAAATATCTTTACGGACATCGTCTGTAGAGCATACACTAACCCTAGCTCGACATGTCAGCGCATGCGTAGTAAGACAACTTTCAAGCTAAAACCCTTTTTGAGGGAGAATTTTTTGACTGGGGCGGGAGGTACAGGGCGTGATTTTACCGAAAACCAGGTAGGTCGGAAGGCGAAGATTCGGAAAAATTCGTATAAAGTTTTTTCACGAACTCTCTAAAAAAGAAACTTTGGGATTAAAAAAAAAAGATTTCGCAACTATCATTTTCATGTTTTTCGACATGATCCCTTGCTCGGAGAGGCTTGAAATTGAAAAAAAAGAATAGCACCATAGGGGCTTAAGCTTTTGATATCTAATCCGCAGGTTTCTATCTGCCTTTGTTCTCTGACATCCATTTCTGGGTTGGCCATGTAGCCAAAATACCACCTTCTTGTCACCTTTTCTATATGATCCGTTGCTCGCAGCGGCTTGAAATTAAAAATCTAGATCCGCAGGGATTCAAATTTGTTCCAAAATACGTCGGCTGTAGAGAACTGTCCATAGAGCGACTTTTAACACATATGTTGTATCACAAATTTCATACAATATCACTCTTTTAATGGGTCAGATTGTGGCTCTTTTGGGAGGATTGATTAATTGATTGATTCGAGTTTAACGTCCAGTTAGCAAAATTTAAGTTAAATCAGGACGAGTGCATGTCAATCAATTAAAAAGAAATTTAGTAAAAGAAGAGAGAAATACCCAAGTTTCGATTGCCCCTTAAGAAGGGGACAAATGGGTAGGGGCAATTTAGCCTTATATACGACTCCCAGGGAATCCGTTCTCCTTGAACCTGACTACCTTGCATAAAAAAACATTTTGCTTGGTGGAAATGGTTCTTTATTTACTTAAAACTGGTATGCCAGAGTGCAAAGATTCGGAAAAATTCATATAACGTTTTTTCAAGAACTCTTCAAACAAGAAAAGATTTTCAGATTAAAAAAATAAGATTTCTCAATTTTCGACCCCTTTAAACTATCATTTTCTTAATTTGCCACATGATCCCTTGCTCGGAGAAGCTTGATTTTGAAAAATTAGTCCCATAGGATTGATTGATTGAATATTGTTTAACGTCTACTCAGCAATATTTCAGCTATATCAAGACGAGGACAAGTTTGTTGATAAATAATCACTTTGGGGTATAGGAAGGGTCAGGGGACGGGGAATTCTGACTGCCACTGGAAAAGTAGGGTGAAATCGTCAAGGGCGGGGAATTTAGCCTTGTAGCCGATCACCTACGGACCACCCCAAAAAGAGCTTGCTACAAGGGTTCTTTAACGTGCAGGAAGCGTGGCATTTCTTCCAACATGTAGACCTGAGTTTACATCCCATCCGAAAGATAGGTTGTGTATTTATTAATCCCGCACAACCACGGAATGGGTCCTATTTCTATATCCCGGGACCCTCGGGGTCAGCCTCCGTTGAGGAGGGGTCACACCCTGCAAGCCGGAGATACTAGGTCCTATTTCTATATCCCGGGGTTCCCTCGGGGTCCTCTGTTAGGAAGACTCATACTCCAAGCTCAGAGGATGCATGGGGCCTATTCATAAGCCGGGACCGCGCACGGCGGAGTCCCATAGGAGCTTCCCTTTTTGATATCCAACCCTTTGCGAAAAAACCACAAGTTTCTATCTTCTTTTGCTCTGCGACAGTTCAAATTTCTGGGTTGAACCTGTAGCCAACCTAACACCTTCTGGAAAACTTTTTCGACATTAGCCGTTGCTCGCAGCGAGTTGCAATTGAAAAATCAAGCCCAAAATAGCACTTTATTGTTTAGAGCTACCCAGCGCAAAACAAGCAAGTCTCTAGCCCTATTCGTTTAAAAGTTAGAAACTTTAGAAAACTGTTGCAAAGGTTTACTTCAGAGCTAACATTACCATATTTGGTCTTTCGGTCGATGACTGTTGAAGTGTTAGGACGCAAAAAGGCAGGTGGTGTTTTTCTTTCATAACTTCTTTGTTTCTTGACCGATTTTGATAATTTTTTTTTAAAACGCGGAATTAAAATTTCTATAAGATTCGATATTGAAATCACACCAGGAAAAAATCTGGACAGTATGGTTTCTTATTTTAAGGCATTTTTCAAAGGTACGTAATATATGTTCTGACATCATCGTATCTCAAGTCTGATTGGTCAAAATAAAAGTTCTCCACATTGGATGAAATTTTACAGGAATGTTTCTGAACATGCCTGGACGTGATTTAGAGTTATAAATGTCAATATGACGACTTTTGCCAAGGAAATGGAGGAAATGGATGAATGTATGCTCATTGTTTCAAGGCTTCCCTTTGTATACTATATACCACTTATTTGATCGTTTACATTGATACATATCTGTAGAAATATTCTTTTGAATTTCTTTTCAGTGAAAGACAATAGATAAAAAGAAGAACCTCTTTTGTTTATTTATGTTTTCCCTTTTTAGTATTCTTCTTGTATTCAAATGGATCATCCTGTAGCTTTTTTTAAAATTTTATTTACGTTTTGATTTTATTGAAGCATTAGTTTTGTTCTTCATATGATTTAGATGTTACTGATTTTTTTTTATTTCGGGACTTTATTGCTGTTTTTGATTTGTGGGATGCGGTTGCTTTGTATTTATTTTTACAGGAAAACCTTTTAGATTTTGTTTTGTAAGAGTACTTACTAAGGTAGATATTGCTCAAACTACAGGTCCTAGGGACCGTCTAGAACTTACTTATTCTTGTGAAGATTTGTTCATTGTTGAGTGGTGACTCCAAGATGAAGAGGAATAATTAAACCGTTGTTAAATTTGCCAAACCTTACCATGTATTGAAGGGATATGTGAAGAACTGATAAAAAAATTGTCTTTCTTTCAGATATATAAGATATCAGACAACAGAGGGAGAAAAAGAAAAAGAGATTGGGAGGAGAAGTGTAGAAAAGAATAAGTTTATTAATGATAACATTGTTTTTTTAACTGTCTTCTGGTTGCCCATTTGTTTGCATGTACTTGTTTTGGATAATAATACATGTACATTTACTCCATATTCCTTGAGGTTTTCCTTTTTCAATATATTTCCAAACTGACCTTTCTTAATATATTTGACAAAGTAATGATTTTATCCTTTTTTACAGATCCACAGAGAAGATCTCATCCAAAAGAAAGAAGAGGCGGGCCGATGAAGAGGATGACATGGTGAGTATATACTATTTTCATTTTTACTTCCAGAAAATTGACGTAAAAGGTACAAGCCCAAACTAACTTTGGGATATAGTTAAAGGATACAAATACCGACAGAGCAAGTCGAAGATACACTGCAAATATCGCAGAATCGAAATAAACAGGTAACATAGATGTAGACAAGAGAACACCGGTAAAAAAAACAAGACAAAAATATTACATGAACGTTGAACCAGCCAGTGCAGGTGCTCCTGATACATTCAATAATAGGATATAATTGTAATCCGTATACATGGGCGGTAAGATGGATTTGTTATTCAACTGTAGCTTGAAAAACAAATAAATTGGTAATGAACAAAAGAATTTTAAGAACATATCCAACAAAGATGCATGGAAAGTACTTACGTTCGTACATCGGTTATCAGGGTATTTCATTAAGTCCGGGTTAGCCAATTGACGCATTATGTAGCCACTTTACCATATAAATGTAGCCATTTACCGGTAAATGGTAGCCAATAACTCATCAAATGTAGTTAATTAACTCTGAAATGTATCCATTTAACACCAAATGGTAGCCAATTAACGCAACGGAAAATGACTACATTAACACGTTGATTGACTACTGGTAGGAAAATTACCGCTCAACTGTATCCATTTACCATAGAAAAGTAGGCATTTAGCGTAACGGTATATGACTACAAAATAATGGCAATTGACTACTGGTAGCCATTTCACCGTTAATCGGTAGCCAGTTATCGCTGATGAGTAGCCAATTGACAAGACGGTAAATGACTACAAAATAACGGTATTTGGCTACGGAAGCTGAAAAACCTTTCAAGCTGTAGCCAATTACCGCTGAATTATATCCATTTACCGCTTAGAGGTAGCTGATGAACATCAATGAATTAATACTCATATTGATACTCAAAATGTCTTATTTTTCAGGTTGTCGAACATGAGTCGGACGATATCATACCGGCAACACCGGGAAAACAGAAAAAGGCGGAAAACTGAGGATTGCCATGTTCAGCGAGAGAACAACTAGGAGTAGGGAGATAGTTTCATCAGATGAAAGCGATGACGTAATAGGGCAATCAGTAGAACCACAAAGAAAAAACCAAAAGCCACAACACCCAGGACAAGAAAACTAATAATCTGTAGAGAATGCTGAGTGGCGCAGTTATGTATTTGGCGACATATGATGAAGGTGAACGATAGTTCGTTTACAACAGCTGAGGCAAAGAGAACAGTTAAAACCAAAGAGAGCTATATTATTTACCGTTGCCCCGCAATGATGCGGGAGGCTCCCAAAGTCAAATGTAATAAAGTGGTGAGAAGATTGAGATATCATTTGGTTAGATCTCATAGAATTGAAAACGGATCCCAGAGATTAAAGAGACTGAAAGAAAAAGCAGAACCTATAGAACCGGAAAGTGGAGATTCCGTACAGGATGATAACTCAAGTGAAGAAGAGGGTGTTGATCAATTGGCACCTGGTTGTAGTAGCAGACATTCATGCTGAAGAAAAAGAGGAGGAAAAGGACCAGCCAAAGACAGGAAGAAAAGACACCAAAAGAGAAAAGAAAGAACAAGAGTTTTTCTTCCAGAATTTCTACATAAAACAATTTATGAAGTTTCTAAGAGATACAGGTGAGGGGCGAGATACAACCCTAGAGATGGGTTCTAGGAGTTATTTGACATGGTGAGAAATAGACAGAAATATATCTATTGTTGAGAAATACATTGGCCATGCCTTGGTCATGGTAAAAATCTTGAGAAGTCTAATTTTACAGCTATAATTGAAGTCATCAAATTGCTGTTGCTATGTCACTTTATTCAGAAGGCTGACCATGTAACAGCAAAATCAGTGATAGAAAAACTTCAAAGAACAGTACCCTTCATTGAACCGATCAAGTCGGAAAAAAAAACAGAAACAATAACATAAAACAAAACACAACAGGAACCGATTATTATAACATCAAGTGATTCGGACACTGAGAAGCCATTATACAGAAAAAAAAGTAAGTTAAAAGGTGCAGATAATCTTAAGGAAGACCTGCTTAATCATACCCGTCGTTGGGTTTAGAGGATGCCGAAGTATATGATCTATATTCTGGCATAACAAATAACATTTGTAAAGGCATGCATACAGTTATCAAACGGTTAGTGGAGTGGCAACAAGTTCCCTTATATAGTGTGGTTTTAAGTTTTTACTACTAGTATCTACAAATTTCTATGTACATGGGTTGTTGCGCGGTTTCTGAGGGGTAGGAGATTATAAACTGAAATCACGACATGCATCTGCTACAATGGACTGGGATGAAGTACACATGCCGCAAAATGTATCTGATCCATCAGAGACTGTTAAGCAAATAAAAGCCGATATTATTGAGACAGACAAAGAATAAGACAAGGAAAAACAAGAAACTGAAAGCATTAGCGATGATGGAGTTCCATCAAATGCATCAATCATTCAAACTCAATCAGCGTCATCACAACGTGCGCTAGAAAATATATCATGTTCCAGAGCTGGATCATTCATAGTGGATGGATCATTCATAGTGGAAGGCACATGTTACCACATTCTTGCTGCAAGAATGAGAATAGGCAATAGGCGTGGAAGCTTTATCGAAAAAGCATGACCAAACAAAAATTCAGGTACACAACAACCAAGACCTTGTGATAAGGATATTTCTGTAATTCCAGCCCCAAATTCTGCTGCGGAGCAGGTAGCATTCGTCAGTTCTACGCCTCAAACCCACCCAGTAACGAATACAATTCAGGATTCATCTGTATCTCACACTCTTCGACATGAAAATACCCAAAGACACCGCGCTCCATTGTTAAAAAACGAAGCCATTCCGGTCTTCTAAGTCTTCAAGAAAGAGATTAAAATTTGACAGTCCTGTTGAATCCGTGATGCCTTTAGAAAATCATCAAATCCCGACATTAGTAAGAGAACTTCCAGAAGACAACATTTCATTTACTTCTGCCAATTCTTTTGAACAATCTCTTCTTGCTAGACCTGTTTCAAATCAAGAAGTGCGAGAAATATCTGAATCTCCGAACTATTCACCTCTGCCATGTTTCGAGAAATCTCCATCACCAAATACAAAAACAAACAAAAAGAGTATGGACAAAACTTGAAAAGTATACATTGTTCATGAAAGAAAAAAGTGACATCCTTTTTGACAGAAAGCTTGACTGTCACATCATTAATTATGCACAACGACTGTTAAAAATGCAATTCCAGCATATGAATGGATTTCAGTACAATAGATATGTACCTATCTTATGCCTGTGTCAAACTACGCCACGACCATGAAGACCTTTCTAAGATCCTACTACGACCTTACTGCGATTACACCGATCGCACCAAGATCCTATTTTTTTTCTTAGTCGTAGTGCGATCGTGGCCTAGTGTGATGGGGGTATAAGATGACGACAATTTGCAATATACGACGGAAATGAAATGTATGGAATCGACCAGTACTCAGATACACCACACTGGACTTGACCAGTGGATTACTTCAGTAAGTGATAGAGACAACGTTTATGTTTTAGAAAGCAAAAAATACTCAAAAGATCTTAAGTTCATCAACAAAAATGCAGCTGTCATCTGTATTTTCCACAGGGAACATTATGGATATCAAAATTCCGCATGTACAACAACAGACAAACAAAGAAGATAGTGGTGTGTTTGCAATTGCAAACATGACAGAGTTTTGTTTCAACGGTCATGTGGGCAATCAAGATATTCAGTTTGATGAAAGCGGTCTTCGGTAACATTTGACCAAATGTCTGGAAAATCCCGAAAGTACAGACCACGAAATAAGGCAACCCCCCATCATTAAAAAGGGAAACCACCACGTTCACCATTGACATTGACTATGAAGGTGACTGTCGTCTGCTTAATCTTTATCAGAGTATGGTTTGTTGTGACAGGTGTAGCTTTTTGATGCACTATAGCTGTGCAAACTCAAACGGGAATGTTTAACGTAACAGTTTTCTGGAAATCGTTATTTTGTCTGCAGGAATTGCATGTTGAAAGTATATATACTAATTACTGAGTTATTGTTGTTTTGAGATCAAATATAAGATTAACAAATAAAATAGAATAAAAATAAAATAAAAATAAAAATAAGGGTCCCGAAGTAGAATCACGTCCACGTCGTAGGACCTGGAAACACGCAATTCTAAAGTAAACGATTAATGTTTGGTTTAGAATTCTACAAAGTATAGTGAGACTTTTAATAATCCATAACACTCCATACATTTTAAGTTCTTTCTTCTAAATGTAAATCGCCTGTTGCTCCTACTTATCTCTCCATCTTCAATTCGTCGTCCCGGGTGTCCCTTTTTGTTTTCTACTTTAATTTCTTTATCAGTAGATATTGTTTTCAAATCATAGTATACATCTCACTGTACTAGAACACTAGATTATTCCAGCAAGTTATGGAGATAACATAATGTTTCAGACTTACCAAATGTAAATATCCTGCCCCTACCCATATTTTCATTTTCAACTCCCTGCCCCGTTGCCCCCATCCACTTAAAAGTCTTTATAAGTACAACTGTTTAAATTAACAAAATAAATACAGCATTGGACTTGAACGCTTGATTACTGCAATTGATGTTTGAGACAATGTATATGTTTCAGATAATAAAAGTACTCCGGATATTTTTAGATGTAAATATCATGCCCCTACCCATATTTTCATTTTAAATTCGTTGCCCCGTTGCTCCCATTAACCTAAAAGTCTTAATTAGTACAACTGTTTAAATTTACAAAATAAACACAGTATTGGACTTGATCTCTGGAATACTGCAATTGGTGTTTGAAACAATGTATATGTTTCGGATAATAAAAGTACTACGGATATCTCAAGTTAATCTTTCCAGATGTAAATATCCTGCCCCTTACCATATTTCTATTTTCAATTCTTCTGAAGACCATCTTTCCAATTTTCTCTGAAGTTAATCCTACCAATTTCTTCATTTTTTAAGTCGTTGCCCCGGTTGTCCTCTCTACCTTCCACCTTAATTTCTTGACAGTAAACATTGTTTAAATCAACAACATTGTGTTTCAGATAATAAAAATACTCAGATCTTCCAGATCGTAAGTTAACAAATTAATAAATCTCCTAATCCTACCCATATCTCCATTTTCAAATTTCCAAGAAAAAATTTTCAGCCAAAATATATTTAGTTTGTTGTGCATTTTATTTACTTTATACAATTAAATTAAAAGGCGAACTTTGTATGTTTAAAGAAAATATGTTCTTAAAAATTTGTATACAATATTGTTTTGTAAAATAACATTTAAAAAAGATATTATTAATTAAGTGATCTTAAGGTGTCTAAAATGTGTACCCGTACCATGAAAATTCCCGTACCCAAATCAATTTTTGTTAAAAAATCTTTATTTCTCATAAAGTAAATAAATAAGTCGTAATTGTTTTTAAAGAAGGGATAGCAGGGAATTTCTCTAAAGCTTAAAAGAGAAAAGTTAACCGCAGAAGATTTGAAAACAGAATTTAAAGAGAAATAACCCATCCATTTCACTCATAGTGCAAAAAGTGGAAAGGTAAAGTCAGTGCGCGGTAAACAATAAACTGAAAATACAAGGGGTCCCAAGAAAATAGACGAGTGATGATCCATACCCACGTGCTTAATCACACTCACACAGTGCGATAGATAAATATGAACCCTCAATAAGACCCCCTATAAAATAAGGCAGGAACGAAATCCGGTTGGACTCTTACAACATCAATACCCATGCCGTTAAATGCTCATTTTTATTTATGGTCGAGGAAAGCGGGAAATCAACCAATTAATCTCCAAAAAGAAAATAAACGGAGCTGTCAGAGGAACAACCAGAACCCACAGGTATCATGTCAATGAGTGGTCTATTCAACATGTCATATACATATAATTTATAGCAATAAATACAGTACCACTATAAATTCTGAGATAGTCCCTCAGCTACTTGACCGGCAGCAAATACCAAACATAACACTTTGAAATGACCCCCTCTAACCTCCCTCGCATATCTTCAATTCAAACTGATCAACACGTGAATTTCTTAGATCTGCTACAGGAAGAAGATACAGCGAGAAAACGATTAATTAGAATTTATATTGTTTCATTAACACTTATGGTGTGTTTAGTTATAATTAGTTATACTTTTGACACAAGTAAAAGGTATATATAGTAATTTTACACGGATTCTAATAATCAATTATACCCCGTTTCCGGTAATGATGATTTTTGGGATAGCTAAGTTCGTAACCATTTTCACTTGGTCCCTATTTCGGAGGAACTCCCCTCTGATTTTTACTCGTATTTCACCTGAAAACTCAACGTCAGTTGCAAGTCCAAGTAATCTGGCTAGATTGGACCCAGTCCAACCTAGATATTCGCAGGCTCTTTCTGGGTCTACCACTACAGTCACGTACTGTTCAGAGGTTACCCACACTGCCACAAGACCATTGAATACAGTCGCCTCAATAGTGTTTCCACATTCATTCCTGACTGGTAGGAATACTGTACACAGACCTGTTCAGACCCCTGCAGCCTCAATGCCTCGGTCTCGAATGAGTTGGTCTCATCCACAGTGGCCTTCTTATGCACCTCCTTTTAAACCCTTTTATAAAAGATCCTTCATCTCTAAAACAACCGTATCTGGCTACCCCTGTATCTGTTCTCTAAGGGACAACCAGCTACAAATCCTTCGGTTATTTCAGAGATGAAGGATCTTTTGGATTCCTTCAAGATGTCTTTTACTAAGGATATTGGTTCCTTTTCAGCCAGATTAGACTTTCTAGTGAAGGCCGTTTCATTAGACTTTAAATGCACATTCTCGGTCTAATGTACCTGTGTCTCTGAATTCAGTTACTCATGAGGTCTATGAGGATGATGATGATGATGATATTTCTTTTGCTCCTAGCAGTGCAGAGGGCTCCTTTCTCGAGGAGCCTAGACCTGTTGCCTCTTCCAGCAAGGCTAGTTTAGGTGAGGGTTCAGATTCAGTATCTGATTCTGAAAAGAACCTTTCTTCCGAGGAGCATCTCAAGTCAAAGGTGTATTTTCTTTTGAGAGATAAGGCTTAAGTTCCTTTTTCCTCCTCCTCCCAGGGTTAAGAAATCCTTGCCCACCTTTCTAAAAGGAGTGAAATTTTAGAAAAATCATCTGTTCCTTGATCTTAACAACATTCTCTTTTGTTCTCTTCCATGGGCGACAAACGTTTTGGCTTGTCGCCCGTAGGGTTGCGGGAAGAGCTTCAGAAACTTCCCCAATCTGTGAAGGTAAACGTCAAGCTCTCTCAGGGCAAACGTGCTTGTGTTTCTGTACATAGTTCTTCTTGCGAACATTCGTCTTCTGCTCCCAAGAAGAAGAAAGTTGCCAAGTCAACTGACTCCTCTGCTTCTAGGTCAGCTAGATTTTTTCAGAAAAGAGGGGGCCAAGAAGCCTGGAAAAAGGGTTTAAGAATTTGCCCCTCGTTATTTACTGACAGCCCCTTTGGGATAGAAAGTTTCCTGTCCCACTTCCACAGATTCCTGTAGGCGGAGGCTCTCTCACTCCCGTTCTCAGTAGTAAGAGATAACCCAAGACTCGGGTTTTTGTCAGTAATTCGAGGGGGGGGGCTTCATCTCAAATTTCTTTACAGTCATACACTATCAATAAATCCAGTGTTTATGTCTCACACTTCAAACCTAGAGAGGATTATTCTGCTGTCACAGGAGTTCAGACTATGCTTAGATAGAGGGTGATAGAGGTTGTTCCCAACTCGCAATCTTGGATTATATTCCCGCCTTTTCTTGGTTCCTTTTAAAACTAGGGGTTTGCGTCCATCCTGAAACTATCTTCTAATACCACATTTATAGACGGAAACCAATCGCTCCATCAGGCGTTGTATTCGACCTGTAACCTGCATGACCACTTTATCATGCGTATGCATTTTTCCATGTTCCTATTGCCCCCAGTTCGGAAAATTTCTTCGGTCTGTTTGGAACCAGACAGTTTTCCAATTCCGTGTACTCCCATTTGGCCCATGGTTTTTACCAGAGTTTTTCAGGTAGTTATTTCTCATCTCCATATTTTGTCTATTCAGATTTATTCGTACTTGGACGACTCCCTTATTAGGATTTTTTTGCCATGTCAGTTTAGTTTTCCAAACCAGAATGGTCTGCGATACGATCAATACGTGAATTTCGTAGAGTTGCTACAGCAAGAAGATACACATAGAAACGATTAATTATAATCTAGATTGTTTCATTAACAATATGTGTGTTTAATTATAATTACTTATACTTTTTACACAGGTAAAAGGTATTTTAATAATCCATTCTACCCCGATTCAGGTAGTGATGAATTTTGGGACAGCTCAGTTCGTAACTCTTTTGATATGGTTCCTATTTCGGAGGAACTACTCTCTGATTTGTTTACTTATATTCCGGAGAACTCCCCGTCAGTTGCAGGTCCGAGTATCTGTCTAGAGTGGACTCAGTCCAACCTAGATCTTCGGGAGCTATTTCTGGGTCTACCACTACAGTCATCCACTGTTCAGGGGTTACACTGCTACAAGACCATTAGAAACAGTGTTTCCATCTTCATTCCTGTCTGGCTAGAATGCTGTAAACCGACCTGTTCAGACCCCTGCAGCCTCACTGCCTCGGCCCGCACCAAGTTGATCTCGTTCTCAGCGGCCTTACTATGCTCTTCCTTTTAAACCGGCTTTCATTGGAGTTCATCTGGTTACCCTCCTAGAGTTCGTTCAGATATCCCTGAATCTGTCTCTCGGGCACAACCAGCTGCTCAGCGTTTGGTTTTTTTTTTAGATATGACGGATCTTTTGGGTTCCTTCAAGGAGTCTTTTACTAAGGACATTGGTTCCTTTATAGCTAGGCTTGACAATCTTGTAAAGGCCGTATCAGAGCCTTTATACAGACAGTCTCCAGTCTGTTAATTCAGTTACTCATTAGGTCTATGAGGAGGAGGATTGATTGATTGATTAGCTACAGTTGTTTAACGTCCAATGAGCAATATTTCAGCTATATCAGGACGATAACAAGTTAATCAATTAAAAAGATTGTAAGTAAAAGAAGAAAGAAATAAAGGTGGAAGGGACAACCGGGGCAACGACTTTTGATTGCCACTGGAAAAGGGGAGAAATGGGTAGGGGCAGGAAATTTAGCATTTCATACGACACCCAATGTGTCTGCTCTCTTTAGCACATGACAGAACCAACATAGGGAAATAAATAAAAAGAGGACTGTACATGCAAGTTATCTACGGTTTGTCATGAAATTTTACACTTAGATATAAAAAATAAATTAAATTTTAATGTAATAAATATAAAACAGTATGCCTATTCTAAATACACACTCTTACTCCATCGTAATTTCAATTTACCTTATCGAACACACCGTTATACCTTTCAATCATCAACGAACCGATCAGTCTAATCGTTTACATCAAAGCGGACGATTTCAGCTCGTAGCACGGAATATCTTTATTTGGTATAATTCTGGTAACTATATGTTTATTTATGGTTACAAATGTCAGTGGAACTATTGTTTTTTATTTATAGAATGATTTTCGATCCAGATTGCTTAATAATATTATGTAAAATTAAAGTATTACTGTACGACTATCAGGACATGCAATAAAAATACACAGAGGACTAGAACATGACAAAAAGTCGCGTTGCGTTTTTTAATTATATTGAAAGTAATAGCCAATACAGTAGCAGTGTGATTTGCTCATCAACAAGAATGTACAGTGGGAGAACCGCTGTCC
>MJUU01027573.1:9851-22329 GCA_002080025.1 Modiolus philippinarum
AATTAAAACTATAAGGCATCAAAAAAGATATGGTTGCTAGGTAAAATTCCAAAAAATAATGGGTCTTTGAGAGTTTCAGGAAATTTACCAAAATTAGAATCATATTTTTGGAATCCTAGTGTTCATACTAAATGATGACATTAAAATATTGCTTAATTATAAAACTTCATGTTGAAGTTTAAAAAATTATTAGTCTTTGACATTTTCAGGAAATTTACCAAATTTGGCACTGGGTCTAAATTCCAAAAGCTTAGAATGTATTCAAAGAGCAATTCCAATAATTCCTCATGAAAATATAAACCACAAAATCGAAATTATACATAGAGTTCCAGTCGTTCTGACGAGTACTAATTGTTTAACATTTTTTTGGCCCCTTAAGGGCATGCCCCAAGGGGTCATACCAAAAGTCCACTATCATCAGTAAATGAGATGCATACTGTACAGCTCACATGGAAAACACAAGATCCTTGTTGTCATCACGGACAAATTTTTCCAAACGTGGAATTCCACCGCGATCTTGAACGTGCACAACTAAATTGAGAACGTGGACAAAATAATAACCTGTGTGGACCCCTCGTGACATCGTGTTGAATGCGGAATCATCTCGGGTCAACATTTAGAAATCATAACTAGAAAGGAATGAGCTTAATGTCAACAAATGATCATTTTCCCCCAAATTATTATAATCAGAAATTTTGACAAGTTGAAGTTAAAATAGAATTTTCTTTGCAATAAGTTTTCCCATGCAACGTCATAGTTATTTTAGAATTACGATAATTGCAAGCCTCAAATACTTTGCTTGTCTCGTTGTCATGAAAAAAGCCATGTATTTCTTGTCAAATTATTGTTCTTTCAAATATTTGCAAGCCGAAATTTGCACGGATGGAAAATAAAATAAACACGTGAAAATAAAATATTCAATGTCAACAGCAAGAATCCCTCAGTGTCTTATAGTTGCGTAATTCACTTATCAGGTCTCGGTTAAAACTTTTAGCAAAATATTCTGTCAAAAATCGTTTTCTATCAAATCTTTATCATAAATAGTTTAAAATTTAAAATAAAGCCTGGATATAGCACATAAACCAGGAGTGCTTTCAGAAGCCATTAGATTATATACATAATAGATACGCATAGGTAATTTTCTAAAAATAGAACTAAAAACCGACCAATGAAAAAAATCAATATCGCAGGTAATATGAATACACATTAGGTAGAGACGCTCGATCAACAATTGATGCATGCTTTTGATAACAAATACACATCTAAGAATGTTGAATATTTTATTTATTTATTTGGATTATGTTCATGAACTACGATACGATTGGGACAAATAATGAAATGTTTATAGTCCCAGGATACGATTGAAGAAAGATGTAAATATTCCTCGCTTTGCATGTTTGCGACAAAATCAAACATATGTACATGTAAAAATTCATTTCTCTGCGTGGCCGCGATGGTTCCACGAGGATTCCGTTTTCAAAAATTTGTCCACGTTGGGTCACGTAAATTAAGGTGGATATCCAAGATCATCCACCCTGCTACACGGAATCAGCTTATCAGTCCACGTCGTGAAAATCCACCCAAAAACAAGGACTTTGAGTTCATCCTTGTGAGCTGTACAGTATAATTGAACTTGCATACAAAGTTTCAGCTTCCAAACATGAATACTTTAGAAGATTTTGCTTATTACTGGATATCTCGAAATACATTTTCGCTCATTTTTCTGCCCTGAGGGCAAATTTCAAAATTCCAAAACCTTCGGCACAGACAACTTTTATAGTGTTACTTATACCCTTATTACAAGGTTTCTGGGATTTAAGGTGTAAGAGGAGTTCCAGGGGAATCAATTGTATCGTTTTTTGGACCCCCTAGAGGCCATGCCCTGAGGGGTCATACCAAAGTTCCGACACCCTCTGTGAAGTTGCTACATAATATGCGAGTCCATATCCGAGTTTCAACTTTCTAGCCTAAATGGCCTTGGAAATTTCTTCAATTATTGGATATTGCGAAAATTTGTTTTCGCCCATAATTTGCCCCTAGGGCGTTTGACCTAAATTCCGAATCCACAGTGCGCTACTTCTGATCATACTCTAGTATGGTGCCGAGTTTCAAATTTGTATCTCTTATAGTTCCAGAGCTATCGGGGAGCATTACAAATGCACATACATACGTACGTACATTCATACGTACGTACATACGGACGGACTGCATTACATAATCCCCCCGCTTTTGCTAAGTGGGGGGATAATTAGTATATGGTTACCCTAGGTTAGGTATCAACTTACCAAATTGAGTTACTTATTCATGGAAACTGTTTAACACCCAACAGCCCATTTATCATTATTTTCTCAAGAGTTTTAGTATACTGAATTCTCTATTAATATGTGAAGTGAAAACTGGTTCTGACCGGTTTTCCTGAATTTTGCACATGCGCTCATATACCTTTGAGTTGGTTATGTGCAATGTCAATATATGTGACATCTTAACTGTCCTACGACGTTATTTTTGCGGAAACTATTATCATTTTCCACTCAAAATAGTAGGAAAGCAGTTATTGTGAAAGGGTCTATAGCCTGCTAAGCTCACCTAGTTACACAGCATTGTCACATATTAAACATGTTTGTAAGTGGGAATGCACTTTAACCATTCTAGGTAACCAAGTCTCTCATGCATAAAATGTAAGTCATAGACAGCATCCAAAGTATGCATTGCAGTTGTAATCTATAAATGCTTCATTTGTAGAATGTTAATCTCCCTTTCAACAGCAAAAATCATATTGGAAAAAAACCAAGAGCTGCTGCCGAATGGCAACCATTTATAGCCTTCTCATTGAACATTGAACCAATATGGAAAGTGCAATTTAACCCTTTCACTGATTGTGTCCCGGGCGGAAGTAACCCTGAGACGATGGCAGGTTTAAATATCTACCAACAAGTAAAGACACAGAAACGTCTCGCCAGAATATAAACATTATCATTTACACATGATGAACCTAATACAGAAAGTCAACAAAATTAATGCCAAATTCAAGTTTAATATAAACCTAATATGGAGAGTCTACGTTTTTTAATTGCTGAGAAATGGACATTAATGTAAAAACTTAACAAAGTCACTGGCCCATGAAATTAAGGTAAAGGTTACTTGACAGGTGTCAGACTGGCATTTATTCTTTAATATGTAACTATAAACCTAATATGGAGAGTCTAGCTTCTTTAATTGCTGAGAAATGGACATCAACGTAAAAAAAAAAATAACAAAGTCACTGGACCATGAAATTAAGGTCAAGGTTACCCAACAGGTGTCAGACTGGCATTTATCCTTTAATATATAATGATAAACCTAATATGGAGAGTCTAGCTTCTTTAATTGCTGAACAAGAGGCTTCAAGAGCCTGTATTGCTCACCTGGCCCTTGATTAACATAGACATTTTATGTTAAAGAGCCCTTATATATAACAAGAGCTGTCTTCGAATGGCAGCCAAATATACCCCCCGCTCATTGAACCCTGAATCGATATGGTAAGTGCAAAATTAAGTTGGTGTGGACACAATACAGGTGTGGACACAGTACAAGTGTGAACACTATACAAGTATGGACACAATGGTATAATCTTCAAGAAAGAACTTTTCACAAGAGTTCCAATGAAAACACTCTGTCTAAATCAGACAAATATAAAATTCACCTTTTTTCAGCCTATTTAATATTTTTACTAGGGATGGCAACGAGTAACCGATTACTCGGTTAATCAGTCGAATAAGGTGTAACCGGTTAGCAAAATCGGTATTCGAGTACTCGGCGTCAAAATTTATTTCTGTTGTATACTGTTTGTGTACAATCAGACATCAGTATTTTTATTTATCTAATTGATTGGATCCATATCAAAGACCAATTAATTGACAAGTTGTTTACATAACTTATAATTTTTCAGTCCTACCATAGTGTCTTCAAATGAAGTCTAATGAGCTAAATTTATTTGCTTATTATCTACCTATAGAAATAATAGTCTACATAAATTAACAACATGTTTAATTTTAATGTACTGAAAAACAGTTATTATAACAGAATATATGCTAGAATAATTAAAATTTATGAAAGTGTTTTACATGATTATATAAACAATAATTATGTCCTTTGGGATGAACACCGGGATTTAGCACTTTTGAGGGGACTGGACATCCCTCTACACATGCAAAATGAAGTACACTATAAGTTACATAAAGAAAAGTTGTAATTCTACTATATTACCCAATTTGCACAGTTTGAAAAACGAAAGAAAACAAGAGCTGTCGCTGAATGGCAGCCAAAGATACCCCCCGCTCATTGAACCCTGAATCGATATGGTAAGTGCAAAATTAAGTTGGTGTGGACACAATACAGGTGCAGACACAGTACAAGTGTGGACACAATGATATAATCTTCAAGAAAAAACTTTTCACAAGGGTTCCAATGAAAACACTCTGTCTAAATCAGACAAATATAAAATTCACCCGTTTCAGCCTATTTGACATTTTATACATCTACATATAGTGTTCTTCCTTTGTCTAAAGTTTCATCAAAATCCTTCAAGTGGATTAAGAGGAGTTGTGCGTAAGAGGTAACCCATACGTAGGGAATCAATGAAAACTCAAAGTTGAATTATCTCCCCTTCCTGGTTTCTGACAATAATTATATGCCTTCATGCACATCTCCATATGGTGTTCTTACTTTGTGTAAAGTTTCATTACCGTTTTTAGTTGTAGATTATACGCACATTTTTTACTTGAAAATAATTTTTATAGAAGGGGTGCGTATAATCTATCACAACGGACAAAAATCCCATTTTTCCTGGATGTAATTTTGCAACGTAGCGGTCAGAAATCACCATTGAATCCAGTCCAAGTTCGTTAGGTAAGTTAAAAGGTATGTTTGTACACCAATAAAGATTTTTAACCTTGTTGTAAGTGTTATTAATTAAAAATGTTTGCAATTGGATCAAGTTTGTGTATTTTCTACATTCGTTTTGTGAACGTGCACGACGTTCATTTTATAGTTGAAAAACAACAAAGCCTTTGCTGCCGGATGTATTTCAGTGGGTTTTCGGGTGAAAGAATGGCTATCATACCTATTTCTACTGTCAAATATATAAATCCCATAATAAACTCCAATATTTATCGATATGCTGGTTTGTCATTGTTTTTCCGACCGCCATTTTGGGATTGTGCATTACGTTCGTATGTCGCTTATGTCATGTAAAATATATTTATTTTGGTCCTTGAAACTTATATAAGAAACAAAACAAAAAGTTTGTGACATCATTATATTTTATTGTTTATTGTTTTCCTCTTGACAATGATGGAAACCTAAATCTCTATTAAAATATACACATTATGAAGACTGGTTTCCGGTAGCAATTTTATTATCTATCTGTTGATGTTACCGGGAACAGTTCAAGGTAAATATTTGTGTATCATGTGCAATCAGCTGTTGAGGGTCATTGAGGGGAAGTGTAGACACTAATTAGAGATGCATGTATAGA
Source organism: Modiolus philippinarum (assembly GCA_002080025.1). Classification (NCBI taxonomy): domain Eukaryota; kingdom Metazoa; phylum Mollusca; class Bivalvia; order Mytilida; family Modiolidae; genus Modiolus; species Modiolus philippinarum. The sequence continues at coordinate 15,367 of MJUU01027573.1, forward strand.
AATTATGTAATTATAGTGTTTTGACAATGATAATGTATAAACTTTGTGAATTGTGATTATTGGGATAAGTTGTCTATTTGAACAGTGACCATCTATAATTAACTGTGATTATGTAAACCTTGTGAATTGTGATCATACGGATAAGCTGTCACAGTGACATTAATAAACCCTTTCTTCTCACACATAAAAGGAAGCGTGGTCACATCCCAAGCTGGGCAAAAAGAATAATTATTTTTGGAAGACAATAAATACAAATGGATATTCTTTTGATCATTAGATAGGTATTATAGAAAACGTAATTACGATAAGGCATTTATTTTTTCTAGTAAGAATTACAATGAGCTGTATGTAACAATACTGTTGTTGTATATCAAAAGCTATTGCCGATTTTAATATTTCCTTAGGTCTATGAAAGAACAATTATACTCCATAAATCTCGCTAGCTTCCAAGTATATAGCAACTGTTGATGACACATTTTTAACCTATCATCTTCTGCCGTTTAGCATTGACGTTCAATCTTTACATACAGCCGTATTTTACTATTTCTGCCACGAATATGTCACGATTTTCTACTTTCCTACACTATCAACACTTTGCCTAAAATCCCCTGCGTATTATACAGTAAAACAAGCTTTTTTCCAGGGATTTTTTGGCCGATTTGGGGATGCGTATAATGTATAAATGCGTATTATCTACAACTGAAAACGGTAAATTCTTTCAAGTGGTTTAAGAGGAGTTGCGCTTACGAGGTAACCAATACATGGGGAATCAACGAAAAGTCGAAGTTCAATTTTCTCCCCTTCCTGGTTTTGAACAATAATTATATTTCTTCATGCACATCTCCATATAGTGTCCTTCCTTTGTGTAAAGTTTCATCAAAATCCTTTTAGTGGTTTAAGAGGAGTTGCGCTTACGAGGTAACCAATAAATAGGGAATCAACGAAAAGTCAAAGTCAGATTATCTCCCCTTCCTGGTTTCGGACAATAATTATATTCCTTCATGCACATCTCCATATAGTGTCCTTCCTTTGTGTAAAGTTTCGTCAAAATCCTTCAAGTGGTTTAAGAGGAGTTGCGCTAACGAGAAGTGTGGACAGACGGACGGACAGACAGACAGGGTGATTCCTATATACCCCCCCAAACTTTGTTTGCGGGGGGTATAAATATCTATGGATTAAAATGGTAAAATAATATATAAACCAGGAAAAAGGTAGAATATTACAGGAGCATTTTCCTGAGATGACGATTGGAAGTATCAAATGGCTAGCTTATATAATTTTTTTTCTTTGTATCCCTATCTTGATGTACATCATGAAACAGGGAAATGAATTAAATTAATTTATCGATTCATATTATCTGGAAAACATTCAATATTTCATCAAACACTGGTTAACCGGTTAATCAGTCGAAAGGTTTTCCGAATAACCGGATACAGTATATCTGTGAAATTGCAATCCCTAATTTTTACACATCTACATATGGTGTTCTTCCTTTGTCTAAAGTTTCATCAAAATCCTTCAAGTGGATTAAGGGGAGTTGTGCATACGAGGTGACCCATACATAGGGAATCAATGAAAACTCAAAGTCGAATTATCATCCCTTCCTGGTTTCTGACAATAATTATATTATGTCATGCACATCTCCATATAGTGTTATTACTTTGTATAAAGTTTTATTAAATTCCTTCAAGTGGTTTTAGAGGAGTTGCGCTTACGAGGTAACCCATACATGGGGAATCAACAAAAAGTCAAAGTCCAATTAAAGTGGTTTATGAGGAGTTGCACTAACAAGGTAACCCATAAATAGGGAATCAACGTAAAGTCAGTCGGCTTATCTCCCCTTCCTGGTTTCAGACAATAATTATATTCCTTCATGCACATCTCCATTTAGTGTACTTCCTTTGTGTAAAGTTTCATCAAAATCCTTCAAGTGGTTTAAGAGGAGTTGTGCTTACGAGGTAACCCATAAATAGGGAATCAACGAAAAGTCAGTCAAATTATCTCCCCTTCCTGGTTTTGGACAATAATTATATTCCTTCATGCACATCTCCATAATAATTATATTACTTCATGCACATCTCCATATAGTGTTCTTACTTTGTGTAAAGTTTTATTAAATTTCTTCAAGTGGTTTAAGAGGAGTTGCGCTTACCAGGTAACCCATACATGGGGAATCAACGAAAAGTCAAAGTCCAATTCAAGTGGTTTATGAGGAGTTGCACTTACGAGGTAACCATAAACAGGGAATCAACGAAAAGTCAGTCAGTATATCTCCCCTTCCTGGTTTCAGACAATAATAATATTCCTTCATGCACATTTCCATATAGTGTACTTCCTTTGTGTAAAGTTTCATCAAAATCCTTTGAGGAGTTGCACTTACGAGGTAACCCATAAATAGGGAATCAACGAAAAGTCAGTGGGATTACTCCCCTTCCTGGTTTCAGGCAATAATTATATTCCTTCATGCACATCTCCATATAGTGTACTTCCTTTGTGTAAAGTTTCATCAAAATCCTTCAAGTGGTTTAAGAGGAGTTGCGCTTACGAGGTAACCCATAAATAGGGAATCAACGAAAAGTCAAAATCAAATTATCTCCCCTTCCTGGTTTCGGACAATAATTATATTCCTTCATGCACATTTCCATATAGTGTCCTTCCTCTGTGTAAAGTTTAAGCAAAATCCTTCCAGTGGTTTAAGAGGAGTTGCGCTTACGAGAAGTACGGACAGATGGACAGACAGACGGACGGACAGACAGAGGGATGGACAGACAGACAGGGTGATTCTTATATACCCCCCCCCCCAAACTTTGTTTGCAGGGGTATAATTAAACTATAAATCTAATTTCCCTAATAAGTTAACGGGGAGAAGACCTCTGTTAGTTTAACATTGGACCCCATGGGAAACACTAAGTCCTCCGCTGGCTGCCATGTTTGATATCGCACTGACCTGAAAAACACCTTTTTGCAAGGGACCACTCAATGACTACTGCGGCCAAGTTTTGTTCCAAATGGCTCAGTACATTCAGAGGAGAAGATCTTTGAATGTGTTTTCCCATAGGGTCCAATGTTAAAAATATGTTCCCCTCTGGCGGCCATGTTGGATATAGTGCGATCCTGAAAAACACCTTTTTTGCAAGGGACCACCTAAGGACTATTGTGGCCAAGTATGGTTCCAATTGGCTCAGTAGTTTCAGGGAAGAAGATCTTTGAATGTGTTTCCCAAAGGGTCCAATGTTAAACTATATCCCCCGCTGGCAGCCATGTTGAATGTAGCGCAATCCTGAAAAACACCTTTTTGTAAGGAACCACCCAAAGACTATTGTGGCCAAGTTTGGTATCAATTGGCTCAGTAGTTTCAGAGAAGAAGATCTTTGAAAATATTTTCCCATAGGATCCATTAAAACTATGTTTCCCGCTGGCGGCCATCTTGAATGTAGCACTGACCTGAAAAACACCTTTCTTGCAAAGGACCACCTAACGACTATTGTGAGCCATGTTTGGTTCAAATTGGCCCAGTAGTTTCAGAAAAGAAGATCTTTGAATGTGTTTTCCCATAGGGTTCAATGTTAAAACTGTGTCCCCTCTGACAGCCATGTTGATTGTAGCGCAATCCTGAAAAACACTTTTTTTGTAAGGGACAACCCAAAGACTATTGTGGCCAAGTTTGGTACCAATTGGCTCAGTAGTTACAGAGAAGAAGATCTTTGAAAATGTTTTCCCATAGGGTCCAATGTTAAAACTATGTTCCCTGCTGGCAGCCACTTGGAAATTGCGCGGACCTAAAAAACACCCTTTTTGTAAGGAACCACCAAAGGACTATTGTGGCCAAGTTTGGTTCCAAATGGCTCAGTAGTTTCAGAGAAGAAGATCTTTAAAAGTGTTTTCCCATAGCGTCCAATGTTAAAAATATGTTTCCCCCTGGCGGCCATCTTGGAAATTGGGCGGACCTAAAAAACACCTTTTTTGTAAGGGACCACCCAAGGACTATTGTGGCCAAGTTTGGTTCCAATTGGCCCAGTAGTTTCAGAGAAAAAGAATTTGAAACATTTTTTTCCATAGGGTCCAATGTTAAATTTTGGTCCCAGTTGGCGGCCATCTTGGATGACGTACAGACCTGAGCGCCACAATCTTTAAAGGGGACCACCCAAGGACTATTGTGTCCAAGTTTGGTTTCAACTGGCCCAGTGGTTTCAGAGGAGAAGATCTTTGAATGAAAAGTTTATGGACGGATGGACGGAGGGACGACGGACACAAAGTGATTGCAAAAGCTCATCCTGGCATAGCCAGGTGAGCTGAAAATGGACATCAGTGTAAAAAAAAATCAAAGTCATTAGACCATGAAATTGAGGTCAAAGTTACTTGACAGGTGTCAGACTGGCATTTATCATGTTTATCCTTTAATATGTAACAATAAACCTAATATGGAGAGTGTAGCTTCTTAAATTGCTGAGAAATGGACATCAATGTAAAATTTAACAATGTCACTGGACTATGAAATTAAGGTCAAGGTTACTTGACAAGTGTCAGACTGGCATCTATCCATTAATATGTAAAAAATGAACCTAATATGAAGAGTCTACGATCTTTAATAGCTGAGAAATGGACATAAATGTAAAAATAGTAACAAAGTCACTGAACCACGAAATTTAGGTAAAGGTAACATGAAAGGTGTCAGACTGGCATGTACTCATTAAAATGAAGCATTACACCAAATATGGTATGTCTACACATTACAATTTCGCAGAAATTGACTTGAATGTAAAACTATGTCACAATATTTACAAAGTCACTGAACTGTGCAAATGAGGTCAATGTCACTAGACAAGTGGCAGGCTGGCATGTACCCACTGAGATGCATCAATACACTAAATATAATGGATCTACACATTACAAATACAGAGAAAAGGACTTGAATGTGAAACTATGTCGCAATTTTCATGGAGTCATTGAACCATGAAGACAAGGTCAAGGTCATCTGAAACATTTGATGCTGGAAAGCTCGTAACCTAGGGCATCTGTGGACTAAAGATGATCTGTGTATGCATTACAGTTAAAAAGTTATTAAGGTTTTAGAAAAAGTTTACAACGCTGCCGTAGCCGCCGCCGGAATGCAATACCTATGTCTCCCTTTCAGCGACTTTCATCGCTGGCGAGACAAAAATTCATTTTTGGTAGTTGAATCTTAATTTTTTTTGCTTGAGAATAAGCCATTACAGACCTTCGTATTTTATATATTTTCATGTCAATTATGTATATATTTTTCACATGAAAATTTTAATACCTTGAACGAATTATGTCCGATTTTGGAAAAATTCTTATTCCCATAAAAAATTTCAAAAGAAATTTTCTAAAAATGAGAAAACATCAAGGAAGTGAACATTCCAACAATACGATACTCTTTTGTTATGATTTCCTGGCTAAAATTCTCATTTCCATCAAAATTTTATAATCCTTTGTCCATAAAATGGAGAAGAAGTTCATCAAAATTTGTTCCTGAACTTTAAGTTTGTGTGAAATCCACATTTTTGTTCCTGTTTCATCCAGTTTTTTGCAACGCAAGCACCATTCTTATTTACATCCGGGAAAGTTATCAAAGAAAGACAACTCTAGTCTAAATCGATACACGAGGCGGGAAATTCAAACACATATTGAATCCCCCTAGAGCGGGACTCGTCGTCAGTTGTCTGAAGTGAGAATCCCACTGTAGCAGGACTCATCGGGGAAAGGGTTAAAGTATTGTGGAAACAATACAGGTGAGAACACAGTTCAAATGCAGACACAATACAAGTATGGATATTATGTTATAATCCTCAAAAAATAAATAGAATACAGTAACCCACATGTCTGAAAATGCATCCAACAATATGGCTTGACTAAACAAAGCTTGTGACAACAAGACCACAGAAGCATACCAAATTTCAAATGAATCCCCTCATGCAGACCAGAGAATTTTGTGATGGTAGATTTCACTCTTATGACCAATACAGGAAAAATTCAAAGTTGCACTAAACAAGAAGTTTTAACTGAGAACACTAAAAATTGCTAACAATGCACAACTTACTATAACAAAGCAGCATACAAAAATACAAATGAATCTTTTAGGGCAGACAGGAGAATTTTGTGACTAACATTTCCCTATTATGATCAAAACAGGAAAAAATTCTGAGTCCTGTTGGAACAATAAAATTACTAACAATACACTATTCGTTACAACAAAGAAATATAGCAAACTTCAATTAATTCCTAAACATAGAGTGGAGAACACTGTGATTAAAAGTTCACTTATGAAATACAATTTAAATTCGAAGTCTGGTCCAACAGGAAGTTGAAATCAGAGTGCCTCAAAAATTGCCATCAAAGAATTTACTCATTACAATAAAGCAGCATACAAAATTTCTATAGAATACCTTCCAGCAGAACAGAGAATTATTTTTTAACAAAACAATATCTGACCAAATGACAGAAAGAAGGATGGACAAATGTATTCCGATACGACCTACATTCCTAGTTTGGGTACAAACATTTTTAGAATTAATTGTCAAAACAAGCCTACATCCTATTGGGTCCAATAAACAACATTCTCTAGTGGTGGCTGTTTTGGATATTGTCAACACTTGCCATTACCTCAAGAGGGAAACTAGAGGTACTGCTGAACGCAGGAGGGCCCCGCAATAGGCAGTCACTTCATTTGTATCAAGTTATCAACATTTGTTTAATGAAAATATTTTAAAATAAAAAGTTAAAAAGTATCGGCAAACCGGAAGTAGTTTTACAACAAACCTGAAAATAGCTTAAACGATATAACTCATCATCATGAAGCTTTACACCAAATATCAAATCATTCCCAGTTGCAGAGGCCAAGAAAACCTTGACAAAAATTTTCATCCATAGAGTGGAACAATAAAAAGTTAAATATCGGCAAACAGGAAGTAGTGGCATGGCAAACCTGAAAATAGCTTACAC
>MJUU01027575.1:11554-55622 GCA_002080025.1 Modiolus philippinarum
AATGTTATTTCATTTGCGATACATATTAGGCCAAACGGAAAAATGAAACAACAATATGCATTCACTCATTAGATGTTTAGTTAGTCTTCAAAGTATACAGACTGGAGAGCCTTCTGCTGTAGAAATGAAACACAACTTTGAATACAAATTATTTCTACATGTTTGTAATGCTAATGTTATAACGATGGTGGTATAGTAGGTAAAAAATATAGTGGTTAGTCTTGGAACATTTTGTTTTTGTTAGATGCAAGTTCAAATGTATGTTTATTATTATATTTTTCACGTATCTAATTAAATTACATGATTTTTATTTTACTTAAAACTGTCATTAATATTAATCTACACAAAAGCTTACATACGCGGTTGTCTGAATGAATCCGCAAACGAATACTGAAAGTGGAAACTCTAAAACATGAAATCAACATAATATGTCACTTCGCGTTGAAGAACTATTACATGAACATTACGATTTGTGAAATAATAATGATCATCACAATAACATCATTTTAAAGATATGACGTGTCAGTATCTCAATTGAAAGCGGACATTTTCAGCTAGATTCACGTCTTCCCGGATTTGACTAACGACTTTGACATCTCCTGGATTGTTTTACTCACAGTGTGACGGGTGCTGTTAACAGAGCAGGACATGGACATACTTACCATTCCAGAGCACCTGGTGTCACTCTCAGTATCACTGGAGTTCACACCAATAGTGCCTTTGTTTTGAATGTTATTTCTATTTTTTGTACTTTGTATCTGTCTAGCGTCATTGTTTTATGTCTAGCGTCACCGTTTTCCGTGTTATTTGTTTGGCCATGTCTTTGGACTTCGAATTTTGTAAATTTCACTCCATTGTTCTTTTGATATTCTACAGCCGTTATTTTTTTTTATATGTCAATTCATGATGACTGTAAAAAGTCTGTAGTGATTATATTGCAACTGTAATAATTGAGCATAACCTAGGCGTATCGAGACAAAAGTAGGAAATGAAGACAATATATTGCTTTCAAATACATAAATAAACAAACGTTTGTGTTATACTTCCTTTTAATGGGAGGCCAAATGTCTTCAGCTTACCTGGCTATAGCTACGTTGCCCACCGTTCTGTCTTTCGCAAATTTAACTTTTCTATTCAAAGATATTTTTCTCTGAAACTACTGGGACATTTGGACCAAAATCTTGTGAGAATCGTCAAGGAATGGCCCATTGAAGAATTTAGTTTTTTCAGGTTCATTTTATGCCCATAGCTTAACACTGTTACTAGGGAATATCACATTCACATATCTTTCTTTTAAAGACCCGCCATTTAGATCAAATAAAAGTGACAACAAAAGTCCGAATCGATCAGAGGAAGAGACCAGTAAGGAAAATCCGTATAACATTCGACTGAATCAGGGAAACGCAATCCAACACAGAACGTTTTTAGCAAGTCGTAATATTCCTGACTTGGAACGGGTATGTTATAAATAAAATGGTGGGTTAAACCAGGTTTAATGATGCATTAACCTCCCACTTATATGATGACTAACTATAGCTTCTGTGTGCCCAGGTTATGTTAAATGTGAAAGCCATAATATTGTCTGGGGGCACTACATTATTACAATACGCCAATGTTTGACAGACCTCGAAAATATTACTATACAAAATAGTGCCTCTTTATTTGTAGTGACTCTTGTCTACTAGCTTCCTTGGGTGGATATCTCCAAAAGCTGTTTTTTTTCAAATACATGCTATACCCATTTTCAACAATCACGAACCTTAGTTGAACATTCGGCCCTCAAGGAAAATTTTCAAAGCTCTTGCATTGTACCCTTCACAAAGTTATTTTTTCAGGTTTAGGCAAAAATGGAAAATGGTATCCAACGGGGAACAGAGTTAAACATTGGATCCTTCGGAGAATATATTGAAATATGTTCTATTTTTCAATATTTTTGGGTCATACTCCTCTTCAAGATGGCCACAATGTGGGATTATATTTTAAAATTGGATCCGAAGAGAAAATTCCAAACATCTCTCTAAAAAATATTCTGTCGATGGGAACACAATTTAGCCCAAACAGCCCACATAAGTTTGTGTCCGGTTTTGCCGCAACTTATCGAAGATGACCACAAGTGGTTAACATAGTTTAACGTAGGGATCCTACGGTAAATGCACGAGATCTTTTGAAATCACTGAGGCAATCGGATTTACCTGTTCGTACCTCATCAATCTGTCGAACATTCTTTTAAATAGGAAACCTATGTGACATCTATTCAAACTCTTGATGAAACAACTTGGCTTAATTAGATTCATTCTTAGTCACACAAATCCTTTGGGAGGTCTTCTGCAAAGTTTGTGAATTTCATGTTCCTTTCTCAGTCAAGATGGCCCCCAATTAGAAGATACTCAACATAGGACACTGATTGATTTAAATTTAAATTTATTCTTGGAAGCAGCAATGGTCAAAATATGAAGCAACAACTTTTTTAAAACAGTTTTGTTGATATTGTTCATAATTATATGTCTTCCAATGTGGACAGCCTTTTGCCTCATTTATTTGCTGTATGATTAACGTCTTTCTCAAATGAAATGTACATAGAATGTTAAATACGGATTAAAGTGTAAACCCATAAAAAAGAGGGTGACATCAGTTGTTCAGGACGGTTAGCCTTGCCCGTGTTCGTATAGATCAACTGGCACATTGTCTGTGGGTCAATCCAGGAGTCAAAACCACTGATATCTCATATTTATCCCTGACGTCGCCTTTATGGCCATAACATTTCTTAATTGATGAAAGTAACAACGGCTGAACATATCCATGACTCAGCTGTTTCTGTGACAACGTCACTGTTTGAAAATAACTCTTCCGTAACCAATAAGTGTGAAATATACAGTTCATTTGTCCAGTTCCTTTCTCCCTTCTCCCGTTGTTGCCTTACCTTTTTCATCCGACAAACACAAACACACAAGTGAGGTAAAACGTGAATACATATGCCTTTTAACATCAATTCATGGAGTAGTAGAATAACGAAACGCATTTCTTTTCGAATAAACATCACAAAATGTATTACTGACCCTGTGTTGTGTGTGCATATGTTGGTATGTACGACCGTTATATAATTGTTAGATGGGAGGGGAGTCTTGGTCGATTTGGATTCGATAAGACATTGATTTTAATGTCGTTCTCTAACATTTCTCAACTAATTTATTAAATAAGCTGCTTTCAGTTTCACATAAGCTATTGTTTATTAGAAAACTCTTATGAAAAATTACAAATCCGTAAATTATAAGAATCTTAAAATTCTTTTAGTTGACTGAAAATTTAATTTCAGTCATGGATAGTTGAAACATTTTTTCAGAAAGAATATTAGGATTGGACATCAATTTAAGAATTTCAGGTACACAGTAAAATCCAAATTCAATTTCCTTTTTAGTGCATTATACACAGTATATTCCAAAATTAATTTGATGTTAAATCCATATAACGGTAGATTTACTTGAACTTAAATCGAGTGTAAATGTGTAACTTACTGTATCCAGTAGCCTGGCAATAAACTGGCATGAAATTTAAAATGAAATTTAAGATTAGACTTTCATTTATTTTTTAAATCCGGAAAATAACAATTACTTTACGAAAAATATTTTTAAATGAAATTGATAGTTTGTGTTGTATAGAAAATTTAAAGTAAAATTATTGTGCGTTAAAACTACATTTATGTTTTGAAAGGGCAAAATACACTATGAACCAACCAAGGCAAAGAATGCGAGAGCAAAGAATAATGATCTCTGTGCACTGCGTAAAAGGAAGTCTGTACTAAACAAAGTTCATTAAAACTCTAGAAAATCAAACGAATGCTTCCTGTTCTGGCAAACAGTTCTATTTATTGAAAGATATCAGTCCATTGTAAAATGAACCCTGTTATGAACTCTAATATTTTCTTTCACTTCATATTGTTAGAAAAAGCAATAACAATTTAATTGCTTGAATTTCTAACACCATTTTCTTTGGAAAGTAAAGAATGAGAAAAAAGTAATTTAAACATGGTTCAATGAGTTATATTTTTGACATCATCCACTTTACCAAAAAATAAATCGAATCGCTAAAGTAACATAACAGTAATAATATTGTATGTTGATTTTTATATATTGCTGCCATGATATGTCATAAATTGTTATGTTGTACATTGTTGGGAGATGGCTTATAATAATGTTGTTATAACTTGTGCCCGATCCACTTGCTTATTCTTTTGAGCAATAAAATATGTTTAATTCAATTCAAACAGTAGATACCAAGCGAAATACTAAACGAAGAAAAGACAAGCTAAATAGAAAAAAAATCAAGGTGATGTCAAAAACAAGAAAGCAAAGATATAAGGCTTTCGATAAAATAAATCAAATTTAAGGCATGAAAAACATCAGGTTCTGAAATAATGGTTGGCTGTTCACTGCAAACTTGTTTATATTCCAAAATATAGTTGTCTAATCTACCATGATGATACAATAGGTGAATGAAGCGAATTGGAATAAATGCACAGGATAAAAAGTCTCTACAAATACATGGTTACGACAAGCAATGCAAAAACGCTTTTATTGTTGTTCTTGATCTTGAAATCACCACGAGGCCTTCAACAATGCGTTTTGCTTATACCTCATAGTTAATCGAAGATTGAACCTTACCAGTTTGAGCGGAATTCTTTTCCAATTGTCGAACAACGCTGCATCAATGTCGTTTCTGGTCATCAATGCGGGATTGTCAATAACCATAAATAAACTAGAAAAACTCTCTAACAATCATTATCATCCGTTGCCATTAGATGTGTTGAATGTGAACTACACCGAGGCGGAAAATACATTTTGTTGACAGCCTTCAAAATGTTAATTTTCCTATGGAGTAAGCTTTACTTAAATAAAACCTACATTTTTTTACTAAAATGTTCGATTTTTTTTATTTGTCTAATAGAAGCCACATCGAACATTTCACTTCGGAATAAATATTCAGACAGCTAATGCCATTTTGATATTGTCCATAAAACTGATTTGAAGGAGTTTGTACATGTTATTAATACTATTTTGAGTTGCTAGTGTTAAATGGTGAATGAAAGTATATGGAATAAATGCACATGAGATTAAGTCTCTACAAATACATGGTAAAAAAACAAGCAAAGGCAGAACGCTTTTATTGTGGTTCTTCATCTTGAAGTCAACATGAATCCTTCACCAATGAGCTTTGGTCATACCTCAAAGTAAGTTCAAGACGACCCATAGCACCGGTTTGAGCGGAATTCTTGGCTAATTGTGAACAACGCTACATCCATAACTCTATTGGTCATGGGTGCGGGATTGTTACAAAACATAAATTAAACTGTCAAAATGCTCTTACAATTACTGTCATCCTTTGCCCGACAAAAACAATAATGTCTTAAGCCAGTGGACGATTACAATATATAGACAAACGCAAGGCACTTTTAACTTTGCGTTATAAAATATTGAGATTTAGGCACTTGAAACAGATGGTCAGAATTAGTTTTCAAAATTACAAAAATTAATGCCAAAATTTGAAAATATGACTAGTATATCCATATCAGAAATTCTCTCACGCATAAGTACCCCATAAATGAATTATATAGAGAACATACATCTCTCGCACGGCGAATCTTTTTTACGGACTCCACACTGCAGGAGAGGCAAACTCCAGTCAAATTGGTGAATGATGGATATGGAGTAAATGCAAATGAGACAGAGTTTCTACAAATACATGGTAAAAACAAGCAATGAAACAACGCTTTTATTGTTGAAGTCTTGAAGTCACCATTAGGCCTTCAACAATGAGCTTTCCTCATACCTCATAGTCAAGTCTTTTTTGTGCTAATATAACATGATTTAATTTGCCCTAAACAGACTTAGTCATAAATCCTTAACTATTTGCCCTCAACAGACTCAGTCAAAAATCAAAAACAGTAACTCCTGCATAGAAATTTTAGAAATGTAGCATGTGACAAGAACATAATAAGCTTAATTAAAATTCCATGAAATGATGTAACAGGACGAAGTCGTCAATTTGTTCAGAAAACCGAGGTAAACAAGGCAGAACATTTTTTTTTTAAATAAAGAACAAAGTTCAATATCAAGACAATAACAAATTTCAACCCCTGGCAGTTGCAGATACCAGCTTAAACGGAAAGATTTGAAAATGTGATACAATATTTATGGAAATATCGTGTGAAAGGTTTTTTTATTATTATTAAAAAAGGGCTAAGGATGAATCCCTGAAATAATCATCTTTAAAAACCGCAACTTATGTTTTGGTTGTATTGGGCATCTCATTTATGCCTTCATAATGGTTGTGTTGGACTTGTAAATAAAACCAAAAATGTAAGTATTAAGGGCATAACAATTGTCAACTGTTTTCGTGAAATTCATATTATATTAAGATCAGCTATATCTGGACTGGTATTTGGTTACAAAATTACGAGAGATATACCGCTTAAAATTTGGCATCTTTGATAAGTTTGATATTAAGTGTACGTAAATTTTAAGAAATGAACGACATTATTTTTGCAGACTTAAGTAAGTTATTAAACTTAATATTATAGATATCCACAACATGTTGATAGACAAACAGCATATTTTAATGGCCAAACATGCTTATATTTACAGAACGGACAATATAAAGGTTGAACATACAGAAAAGAATGTGCATACTACATACAATATGCGGTCTAGCCGTTTTGAAGATATGACCATATATACAAATATCAGTTGTAAACAATCAAACTAATGATAATTGAAAATGATTTGAATTGGCTTGATAGTAATCTGTCAACATATGTTTTTATTAAGTTACCTATGGAAACTTTAAAGAAGGCATGCCTAGATTTTACTTTTAATTCTGATTACACACAGGTAATTTCTATCATTGCAAAAAATTGTGGAAGACACCTAATGACTATTGTGGCCAAATTTGGTTCAAATGATCATGTTGGTACAGCAGTTTCAGAGATCTTTGGATCTGTTTTTCATACTTTCTGATATATAAATTTTGTTTCCACCTTGGATAAAGTGTAACTTTAACTTGGAAAAGAAGCAGCCGGAAACAGCAAATAATGCCCTTACCAATTTGTTTTTTTTTTCTCAAAAAAGTCAGTTTCGTCAGCTGAAACTAGCAATAAAGTTGCATATTGCTTATGTAAACGAAAAACAAACCTTAATGAATAAAATGTAGGTCAGGCTAACCAAAATTTCATACCATCATCAAGATGCATATTTGGACAAAAGCTAATTTTATATGACTTCTAGTTCCAAAGGTTCATGGGCTTTGTAACTGACAGACAGGCGAAATGCTATGCAACCTATCGTCATCGGGCAAGGAATAACAACAAATGTTTTGCAGGGACCCTATTAAAGACTATTGTGACCAAGTTTCTTTCTATGGAACTAGCAAAGCCATTTCAGCGAAGATTTTTGAATGTTTTTACCATAGGGTCCAATTTTAATGTAAATTCAACAAAGGCCATCTGGATAAGAGTAATCCAGAGACATCTTTATTGCAGTGGACCACCTAAAACCATTTTGGCCAAGCTTGGTTGCAATAAGTTTTTATTGGTCAAAGTTTTGTAAAAATAAAGCTTATTAACAAGTTTGATAGCAATGAGAAGAGGACATGTGCATTTTAGCGAATAATAAATAAATAAGTCAATAAATGAGCACACTCATAAGTATAACTGATAATTCAATAAACTTGTCTCCCTTCACATATACATGTGAAACATTAGGTCATTTAAAAAAAAATGTTTGTTTCTCAAGCCCTGCAGTTTCTATATTGATTCGGTGTGGTAGTTTTTAATTTGTTATTTTCTTTATTATTTTGGAAAACAGATCCAGCAAGCACATGCTTTGTCGATAATCTTCCAGCACTTCTTTTCTGAGAAATGTAGACATTTTTCTGATCTTTCAAACTTAAAATGGTTATGTTTGTTTTCAATATGTCCTTGACAAGGACTTGAATACTCAAAGGGTTATCATATATTTTGCTTTGAGAAAGGAGAAGGAAACGAAGGTATTCAGAATTATGTTTTGTAGATTTTTAGACGAATCAAAATATAAAAAAAATTCTAATTGTAAATGTGAAACACAATTTTTTGACTTGCAACATTTTTACTGATGCAGGGGAGGTTTAGAAAAAATCTATTTATTTTGAATGGGCTGACAAACGTGAAAAAAAGTACAATTGAAATGGAAATGAAAGAGTTCAAAGGTGTTCAAGAAAACAATGATGTGACTTCTTCTATAGCTTCAAGTTTTTCTATCAAATCAATGACACTGTCAATGTCCTCTGCTGCTTTACTTGAAATTTTCTTTTGAGCAGCTAATGTAGGAAAATAGGACGTTATCTGGGAAGGTTCCAAATATTCCTGAGGAATGAACTTCCATCCTCTTGCATAAACCTCATGTTTCTGCATATTGCACTTGAATTCATTTTGTTCCAGTTCTTTCACCTTCCTCGAATATTTACCTCAACTATTGTTTGACCTTTTCGCATGTTTTCTGTCCTTTTGCTACGACTTTTCCTGAGGATTCCTCTGAAGAAGTATAATCATAGGAAGTTGTAGCGTAGCAACTCCCTCTGTGAAATTCATGCAGGTGTTATACCATCGTAGTTTTACGTCATCAAATGTTGACATTTTGCATAGTTGGTATTTGTGTGTCCCAACTAAGCAATGACCATACATGGTAGTAAATGATCTGAAAGTCTCAGAACATCCTATCGGAGAAGAGAGTGTACCATCATCTGACACCCTTCTATATTTGTATTCTCTTTAAAATCAGCTTGAATTTTTAGTGATCTGGAAAGAAAAAAATATGATTTCCTTAGACATTTTGAAAGGAAATTTAGCATTTGAAAGAAACGTGGCTGCCATTTGAAATTTGGAAGAGAAGATAATTCGTCATTTTGAATATTGTTTCATGACAAAATGGGTCGTATCTTGTCAGAGCATCTCCTCTTTAGTTGCTCATTAAAACCCGAAGATGTGTCTGAAGTAAAATGCCTACTGTTTAAACTCTTTAAGGGGAGATAATTCATCAACTTTATGTTATGCCCAAAAACAAAAAAAGTTTAGTGCATATTGTTTTCCCCCTGTCTTTCTGGCTGTCTGCAGAGGAAACATTATATGACTGGGCTGTTTCTCCTTTAATTTTTATGGTAAGAAGTCTTTATTTGGCAGATCATTTGTACATACAGTCTTACATGTTCTTTCGGTATTGATTTTAATTTTGGTACAATTCCATAAAAATATATACTTTGTTGAACTTAGTCTTTTTTTTGTTTTTTTGTTTTAGACACAATAAAAACATGTATTTTTTGTGAGGGCGTTATTTGTGTCTCACAGAAATCAACATATAACATTAGTAAGAAAGCAAACAAAGGAAATTCGATAAATACATAAATGCTGTTGAAGTAAAATATCCAGGTGATTCCTGCAATTTGATATGATATTTAGGCTTCACATGGATACCGGTTTATATTCCCTGTCTGTGTCCTATATCCCTTTGCCTGATGACTCAGGGGATATAAACACAGACGGGGAATATGAGCCCGTATCCCCTGTGAAGATTTCCTTAGTAGCATATAATATATACATATAATTTTTATACCCCTCACCATAAAACATTAAATTCTAGTGGTGGTAACCTAGATTTAGACTTGCGTTCCTGTCCCTTGTACTTTTTTTCCTTGAAAAGCCCTAAATGATTCTTTATTTTCTCAGGTAATAACACATGAGGGGTCATGAACAATACAAATGATTTTAATGTAAAGTAAATAATTTCTCAATATGATAACTGATCTACACGACTTGTTTCCGATAATCACAAACCTTTCATTCCTTTTGCTTGACAAAGCTGGAACTGATCTCCCAGTTCCTATTCCATATGCCTTCAAAACAGTCAGTTTTCCATCATCTGTGAACTTTACATTTGAAATCTTTGATATTCCTTTTATCAAGTCTGTCCATTTTGATGTTAAATTTGAAGTACTGGTGATCTCTACAGGGCTGCTTGGCATCCAGTCAGTCCTCGACAACTTCCAATGGCCGTCTTCATATAACCGCCGCACAAAACAGTCTTCCCCTCATCAACACTATTCCGAATTTTGGAGCGCATGTGTGCAGTTTTTACATCGCAGTATAATTTGCCACTCTGACTCTCGCTAAAATCATATCTTTTTACTGTAATTCCTGAAATAAAGAAGTTTCTAATTACTCTATAGTGATTTCATGCTTTTATCATTTTATGTAATAGATAGATAACATGCCTCAACCAGTAAGGAATTTCACCTTCAAAATAGTATTTTTTCTTTTCTGATTAGCTCCAAATCCATATAAGCTACAAATGGTGTCCGATGATTTGCTTTGTCATTAGCTTGAATTCAACTTTTTTAGAAATGCCCAATGAACTGTTGATGCAAAGTATAATTGTTGTCATCACTACAGAAGTTTTACAATCACCACCGTGAGTTTTTTCTTATTATTTTACAGTGAGCTTGTCACAAATGTACTCTGACACAACACTTTTATAACTTCTGTATGATATGTATACGTGGCCGGTCTCTTGACAGATATTTATTGGGAATTATTGTCTTTCCTTGCGCCTATTTCAGCATGCAAAGTACTGCCACAAAAGCCATATCCGGTTGATCCAAACATATCAAGAGTTTGACCTGGATTAATTATGGAAGTTCTACAAATGTTTGACAAGTAATATCCTTTTAATGTTTTTCACAATAAATAAATCTTAATAAGTTAAAGAATGTACATGTATTTTTTTTTTATTTTTTTTTTAATTCTGTAAACAAGTTATGGTCATCAATACAGAATTATAAAACAAATAATTTGAAAAGATATGGAAACTAAATTGCTAAAAGTTCAAATCTCTTCGGGACAAATCAACGACAGAGTTTTTATGACTTTTCTAATGTTTTGTTTATATATTTGTGTAATTATGATTCTTTTTTAAATACCTAATCAGAAACAGCAAATTCAGTAGATGTTTAATCTATTTGTTTGGTTTTGTGTGAAAACTGTAAAAAAGTGATTGCCTTTGAAATGTTGGGAGCATCGTTTGATATATCCACGTAAAACCCTGAAATATCCGGTAATCTTGATATGGCTTTTGCGGAAAGGCAGCCTGTTATAACTATGGGAAAGGATGATAAGATAAGTTTCAAATATAAAACAGGTTAAACATACCTTTCAGGAGCGCATGATTAATGTGTTGGAATTGCCTTTATATTTAGTTTTTTTGGCCTTTCTTTTGTGGCGGTCTTTTTGGTTTATCATTGTGTCTTTTTAGTGACTTTCATTTTGTTCACTGTTCATAGTCTTTTAATCTGCTTTTCAAAATAAACAATGACAGGATATGGAGTAAATGCACATGAGAAATATCTACGAACACATGGTAGAACCAAGCAATGGAAGGCTTTTTTATTTAAGTTTATCATTTTAAAGTCACACCGAAGCCATCAAAAGTGAGCTTTTCTCATACCTAATAGCTTGCTGTTCAACCTTCATGCAGTTTGTTTGGTATCTTTTACTTTATACACTAAACTGCTGAAGAGTAGTAGTTTACATGCTATTTCCAAACATGGTAGGCTAATGTAACTACAGCTTTAAAAACCAACATGTTGTTTCATTAATTGATGGAATTGTAAACCATACAGCACCACATTGGTAACAGCCTGCATTATCACCGCGTAAGAAAGCAGAATCAATATCTGGTAGTTGTTCCTTGATTGTCTTCAATGTGTGCTCCAACAATACTGCCACAGCTTGAGAGTGTTGTTTAGTCTCTTCCAAACAATGAGTATGTGTTCTTTTCTGAAAAGAAATAGTAGTATATGGATATCCTATCTCTATCATGTGTCTATTGATATCATTAAAATAAACATTTTATGGTTTTAAAATTTTTAATCAAAATTGATTTCTAATCTTGGCTATAAGGACACATTTGAACCAGAAATAACAAGATGAAATGTGTGCATATCTTACTAAGAATAACCTAACTCGGTGGATCAAATAAAAGATTGTCGTCATTTGAATTAAGAGTATGCAATATAGTACTAATATATCCGCTAGCCAACTAAGATAGTAACATATCCAGATTCTTACATTTTATTGGTTATTTGTTCTCTCTCAGGTTTTAGTTAATGGCTTCCAAATGTTTTGATTTCAGATGCACTGAAGACAAGCAAGTTGTCAGAGCATCAATATGTAGAAATTTGCAGTTACCAACTTAACCTCATCTATGACACGAATTCAAATTTTTTCCCTATCAACCACTGGTGGACACAGAAAACAGTCCATATAAAATTATGTTGATCGGCTTAAAATTTATTACAAATATCAATGGAATTTCGCCTGATGAGAATACGTTGTTTATCAACTCGAGTGTGTTATTTAAAGTAATCTTGCTAACCTTTTAGTTTAGCTAGTATATGCTCATAATTTACAGTTATGTTAAGATTCATAATAATGAGTTGCTCAAAATCACGTTTTTGGGAGGAAATCATAACTGAATCAGAAATAACTTTTGTAAAATGATTTATAAATAATTCTTTTTCTTTAACCGCTGGTTATCACTCTTGTATAGACACACTGTCACGTGCAAATTAATGCATTTCTGTACAAACCAATCTCTTAGCTTCTCCCGAAAAGACAAAGGGAGAAATGTCATTGCGCAAGCCATAACAAGAATGTATTGCTTATTTGTTAGCTAATCAAGTAAGGCAGTACTGCTCAAATCTTGGTTAACAGTGTGCAATACATGACATTGCCAATCTGAAATCTTCTGATCCGCATTTTCAACATCACAAACCCAGTCACCTGAACTGTCATCTGGTACATCATTTGTCAATGAAATTGCATAAATATTTTTTTCTAAAGATAATAAAATGAATAAATATTAAATTTGACTTGTATTGCATTTTTTTAATAATAAATGTTGTCAAAATGTCAATGAAAAATTTTAAGAGGTTTAGGAAATCAAAAATATATTGAAATTTCCATTTTAAAGCTTGTTTCATGGTTGCTAAGAAATATGTTAAAAGCATTTCCTTTTTTTTCACTGACACATAATCCAACTTTTTTTCACTTACTTTGAATTCCATTAAAAAAAACTTATGATAACAAAAGATAAACAAGATGTGTTTGTGAAAGATAACATTTGCCCAAAGATTCTATTGTAAATTATATGAAAATACCCAATTTTACCCCTTTTTGACCTCTCTGAGATCTTGACCTTTGACATATTTTTTGTCATATTTATGTTTCTCTTGACAAGACCTATACACTTGCCAAGTATTTGAAAAGTATATTTTACATGGTTCAAAAGTTGTTTATTACCATAAAAACACACAAATCAAACCCTTTATTCTGAAACAGAAGAAACCCCCTTTAAAAAATATGTCATAGATGAGGTTAAGTTAGTGGACCTCTTGTTTATTGAAATGGTTTCTGTTGTGAAATGTATTTGTTTAAACATGCTGTAAGACAACTACAGGACAATAATGAAGCATAATCTGACTAAAATTAAAAATTTTATATTTTTCTGTTTGTCCCCTTTTGGTCTCTTGTTTCTCAAACGGTAAATGCTTCCACAATATGCTTATTTGTAAGTTAATCAAGTAGGCAGTTAACGGTCACAATATGACATTGCAAATCTGAAATCTTCTGGCCGACATTTTCAACATGACAAACGCAACCACTTAAAGTGTCATCTGGTACATCATCTGTCAATGAAATTGCATAAATACATTTTTCTAAAGATAATAAAATGAATAAATATTAAAATGGACTTCCATTGCATTTTTTGAATAATAAATGTAGACAAAATGTCAGAAATAAATTTCAAGAGGTTTGTGAAATGAAAAATATAAATAAATTCCCTGTTGTAAGCTTGTCTCATGGTTGCTAAGAAAAATGTTAAAAGCATGTCCCTTTTTTTCACTGACACAGAATACAGCTCTTTTCTCTTACTTTAAATTCCAATAAAAATGAAACTTACGATAACAAAAGATAAACAAGATGTGTTTGTGAAAGATCACATTTGTCCAAGATTATATGGTACACTGTATAAAATTACTCAATTTTACCTCTTTTTGACCACTCTGAGACCTTGACCTTTAACATATTTTTTTGCATATTTATGTTCCTCTTGACAAGACCTATACACTCACCAAGTATTTAAAAAGTCTATTCACATGGTTCAAAAGTTGTTTCTTACCATAGAAACACACAAATAAAACCCTTTATTCTGAAACAGATGAAACCCCCTTTAAGAGAATTATGTCGTAGATGGGGTTAAGTTAGTGGGCCTCTTGTTTATTGAAATGGTTTCTGTTGTTAAATTTATCTATTTACACATGCTATAAGAAAACTACAGGGCAATAATGAAGCAAAAACTGACTAAAAAAATCATATTTTTCTGTTTGTCCACTTTTGGCCTCCTGTTTTTCAAACAGTAAATGCTTCCACAATATGTCGACAAACTAGAGTTGTGCAACTTTATTAGCAATAACATAGAACAATCCCCGTCTCAATAGAATAAATAATAGGGTTTCTACAGTCAAATATCTGAAAACAGCAAATTTCACTTCTTTTAACCAATGTGACCTTAACCTTTGATCTGACCTTTTTTCATATTCATGTTCCTCTTGACTAGACCTAATATTCAAGTCTATCTTACATAGTTCAAAAGTAATATCCAAGGATAAAGTTTCAGGCGCAAAAACAAACAGACAGGGCAAAGAGAAAATGCCCACCTTCAATTATCGATATGGGGGCATAAAAAAGACAAAATTGTAAATTGTGGTATTTGAGCTGTGTTTATACATGTTTATATGTGTTTTACTTTATTTGGCACATTTGAAGAAAATGCCAAATTAAACACGTTGGGCTATGGCAGAATTTCTTTTTTTTTCAATGATTTTTGGCAGTGCAAGTCTCCGATTTACCCACAAGTAATCAATTTTTTATTAAAATGCATCCCCCACAATTATTTATTGAACAGCAACACCGATAGATAAATTACAAAAAAATAAAATGTTCTGAAAAAAATACAGTGTGTTAGAAAGTTGATGAATAAAATGTATTGCGGTAGATGCATGCAGATGTGTAAATTGTGGGTGTCAGTGCGTAGTTTTTTATATTTCTTTCAAGTTTTGCTTTTCCTAAGTATTGATTTGATATTTACTATTTGCTATGCTTTCAATTTTAAGTTTACTTATAACATGCATACTGTGTTAGTGTGATATCAGATCTCGCTTGTCATGTAAACTAACTGCATCACTACTCATCGCTGTTGTGACTCAGTGTTATTGGCTCATACGACAGGCTTGGCCTCATACAAACCCTAATACCAACAAACTATGCATATAATCAGTATGTTTTCGTTATTAACTCCATAAGCATTTGCCTGCGAAACAAACATTTTGTTTACCTGTGCATCTCAAATAAGATATGTTTATGTAATCAACTGAAACAAATATGCTTCCCGTATTAGAGAACTCTGTGTTTATATCCAAAATTCCAATAAATAGTTCAGTTTCCTTTTTTTAGAAAAAAGCAAAAATTTAAAAAAAAACTAAAATTTAACACTGTCACTTTTCCAAAAGACACCAAATTAGCATTGTTTTAAGACATTTCGATTCTGGTAAAGTTTATACGATGATCTGACAATTTACATGTATTCACCTTTCAAATTTTTCATCAGGTTCTTAATCTTTTCAATGGTTTTTGGAAACAGGTCACATCTATCACATGTTATCTCATGTGTATTATCATCACATAATTCACTAAATTTTTCATCAAAATTATCACTCAATGCATATTGAATGCAATGTGTAAAGCATTTGTCTTTTCTTTGTATGTGAGCTCTGAAAGTACAAGTATTAGAAATAAGTTTAATTATGTTTTCAGTAATGCTCACAAATAAGCTACCCCTCCTCACCCCACATCCATTCATAAAATTTAATTGTTTCAGCCGTAGTAGTGGCAATTGTTTTAAAAAGGCAACACTAAGAGCAGCATATCCCCTTCCCTCATCTCTAGTGAGTTCATAACCCCCTCTCCAATTTAACAGAAGAAAAATCCACAAAGAATGGCAAGTTTTTCTTTTCTTTGGTTTGATGGCTGTAATTTTTGTATATTTTACTGAAATAGCTTTCTATATCTTACATAGATATTTTTCACTTACGAGGGAAATTTTCTTTTACCCCGCTCAGGAAAAGACGAAATTTCTCACACTCGTGGAAGAAATCCCTTATCTTTAATAAGGTCTCGTATATGAAACTATTATTCTGAAATTTCAATCTTCCAGTAATCAGTGTTTCAACACATCATTCTATATGTAATTGTAACAATCATTTTCATTGGTCAACGTCGTGAATAGGAAACGACATTTTCGTTTGTCCATTAATCCGCTTCGTAACAGTATGGTACAGCAAAGAAAGACATCATTAACATAGATCACGCAGTTTTTAAAGTGCAAAATTTGAATTATAAGGATTTTTAGGAAATTATGTATATATAAACTCTGCCATCTCATTCACAAACACCGCAGTTTGCAAGTGAGCTGCCGGAGTTTATACATAGATAAGTGCTTAATCCTAATATAATAAATATTTTTTTACTGTGGTGGCAAAGGCGAGTATTAAAAGCTTATTCAAGTAAAACCAAAATATGCAATTTCTGTTTACAATTCCTTACAATAGTTACAAAAGTTGCAGTATCTTGCCTTATGAATGTCTTTCTGAGACAGTCTTCAAGTAATAAATACAGTATTATAAGTACATAAGAATTCAGTAATCATTTGCATGGCAATTAAAAAGTTGAAAACTTGTTTCATGACATAATATTAGGAAGTCCTAAAAAAGCAAGTTATTTCTAAGAGTTGTAGTGTAGACGCAATTGTAGTACATGTGAAAGATTATTTCTATAACATTTATGAGACCTAATCAAAAACTTTAACTCTCAAAACTTACATAAAGTCCTTTGGATTTTATTAAATTTGAGAGTGAATCAGCCTAGTTTTCACATTATTAATTTCCTTCAAAATAACCGTAATTATACAATTCATATCTTATTTTTGCAACTGACCATTTTTCTGACTAATTATTCCTACCAGATGTATAGTAGTGCAAAATTTTCAAACCTGGTAAAAAGCAGGATTAAAAAAGAAATATAATGCATCCTGCAATTTGCCTTTGTTCATTCTACAAACTTCTCTTTTTATGGAAGTGGTACACCTAAAAAATTTGAAATGTGTAGTAGAACCAGAGGCTTACATGTGAACCTGTATCGCTCAACTGGTTTGTATTGGTCACATCAGATTTTCGAAATATTGTTGTTTATAATCATCTGACGATGACGTAAAACATTTCGATCCACGATACCCAATGCAACTTTCCTTAGCCCTGATACTATCCTAGCAAATATCAAATGTCTATGTCAATCATTCCGTTGAACTGTAAATGAGCTACCATTTGCAAATTTACATACACAATATATCAGATCATGCTTAAGCTGCATACCTATTTTTAAGCCATTCTGATGTACCTACCAAAATTTTACTTATGAAAATTTTGGACATGCGATAATTGGACAAATAATTCAGTATCAAATGCAACTAATAAATCAAGAAAAAAATTAAGTCAAATTGAACTATACTACTCATCAAAAGAAACGTCCACTAATGTTTTTTTGTGGAATAGAATTTAAAATAAAAGCATTATTTTTTCTCATTAATTGATTATACTCTTAAGCAACACTCGATTTTAATTTTACTCTTGAAAAGAACACTTCCGGTAAAAAAAAGAACTTCCGGTTAATAGAATCACGACATAAATGAGCAAGTGCAGAGAATCGAATGGATATTTTTGACAAACAAGAACAACATTGACATATTGAATGATTACAAACAATTTGCCATTTTTAAAATAATCGATACTTCAACGAATTTTCGAAAACGAGGCTCTCTCTTATTGAATAAGATCTGGCAGTTTTGACCTGTTGGGGTATTCGTTGCAGTTTGACCTAATTTTAACTGAAAATAGAATTTAATTTCTTAGAAATCATCACTGAGTTATCCGAATTTCATCGAATACACAAAATTTTGGAATACGGATGAAGTTATGACGTCAAACTGAAAAACGTCAAAACACAAAAATTTGACCTTCACCTTATTTTTTATGGAAACTTTTGTCTTTATGGATAGATTACGAATAATGTATTGATTTTATCAGCAAATAATGAAAATTCAATTCCGACCGCCATTGGCATAATGCTGAACTCTGCCAAAAAAAAAAAAAAAATGACAACTGCCTAGGAAAATGTCTCTCATTATCACCGACGAAAGTTTGTAATAACAAACATGCAAGTAACGAATAAAAAATATTTTTCTGCCAAATATAAAACGGTAATTTTTGTTATATCACACCTAACAGAAATATATATTGAGTTTCTTTTGTTGATTAGTATAATGAATAACTAAATACCGAAGTAACTGTAAATTTATTTTCTGCATATGCGCATTTCGACAACTTATGTCTCTTCAGTGCAGATAAAATCTGAACGTTGGGAAGACTATAAACTCAAAGATGTGTAAAAACTGATAGAGAACAAATAACCAATATGATCTAAATGTAAAACCAAAATCAGCTTAGGACAGAGCTTTGCATAAGGGAGATACTCCTTAGCTTTCAACAACATTTACAACAATTTAGATATTGTAAGGTTCCAAATAAAATCGGCTTTCGGGTCAGCACCGAAGTACTGACTACTGGGCTGTTGAATACCCTCGGGGACTAACAATACCGAAGTTACTGTGAATTTATTTTCTGCATATGCGCATTTCGACAAGTTATTTCTTTTCAGTGCAGATAAAATCTAAACATTTGGAAGACGTATATAACAGTTGAAATGATGGCCTATTTCCAAAAACTCATTACAACAATATTTGACATGATCATAGAATAAATAGTATCTGAGATATTAACTTGGAAATGAAACTTAATTAACTTTAATGTTGACGGACCATTGAACTCTGAAATATGTGGTAAATCCTCTATGTTCTTTTGACTTTCTGGCCCCAAAATTATCTTTTCCATCCTCTTTTGCATGTCGTCTAGCTTTGTAAATGACAGGTATCAAATCTTTCAACTCTTTTTTAGTATAGTCTTTGACTATCATTGACAAAAAATCGTCTATGTCATTCTTGTCACTGAATTCCTTCCAAATCACAAATTCTTCAGGGTTTTGACTTCTGCTGCTGCAAGAAAAAAATAGATAATAAATTTATCTATTCTTTAGAAAAAATTCAAAATTATACATCAAATAGACCGTAGTAATACAACACCAAGTTAGATCACAAATTAAAGCCAGTTGTTATTTTTTGTCCAAATTACTAGGATTGGTGAAAGTATTATTATTTGTTCGGAGGGAATTTTCAAAGATTTTGTGGTCACAAATCCAATAGAAATCGATACACAAATTACAGCTGTTTTCGTATTGATAAAACATTTATTATTGTCGTTTTTGACACTACAAAAGTCAAGCTGTCTGAATTTACCATTTTTTGTCTGATTTTGTCTGAAAAATTACTCGACATTCTTTAATGTCTGATTTTGTGCTTATTTTTTCTCGACAAATTCTTAATTATATTATTTTTGTCTTAAAATTTATCGATACATTCTTGACAGTCTGAATTTGCATGAAAAATTCTTAAAAAAATATTTTTAACATTATGCATTATGCCTGAAACTTTGACATGTTGCGATATTCTTAATGTTGAATAGAAATTGGAAGTCTATCATCATCTGATAAATTTTCTCTTTTTTTCATCTATTTTCTATTATTTATCTTGTCTGCTTTAAACTATTTTCTTAGCTTATTTTCCTAAAATTGTGTTCCATTTCTACATTTATGTAAAATCACCATTTACATTCATGTTTAGTACTTATGTTATAAATAAAAGCATAACACTAACAACGCATCAAATAAATAAAGCGAAATAAAAAAAAAATAATAATGCAATGGAAAAACTTTAAGGTTCTTCAGTTTCACTCAGATTGTCAACTTTTCAAGGAATTTTTTTTTACAAAATGTTTTGAAAACACAATAGCTCCTAAAAAATCAATTTATAAATTACATACCTACAAGTGTACTTATCATAATGCCAAAATGTTAATATATGGGTATTTTGTGGTGTTTCCTGGTTAACTACAAACTCTTTAAAGTTCATTTGCATCATTCGTATACTTGCATGTATTTTTATTATCTTTGCAATCATAGAAAAATTGTTTTCAACATTTTTCATAGTAAATATCTCTATCCATGGATAAAACTATTTACAAATGATATACCCTTTTTAATATGAAATGTTTTCCTAAATTATATAAAGACATATATAATTTGCTTGAGTTATATTTTACATTTTTTTTTTCTGCAATCAAATTTGAGATTAAGACTACATGTATACAGGAATAGATACATGCATTAAGAACACCTCCAATTAACAAAGATTGTCACAGGTGAGTGATATTGTCTCAAGTAAACCTATTCATCAATTCATTTATTGTCACTACTAGACAGATATTGGTCTTAAACGGCCATTTCGATCTTGACATAGTCTTAACAGACTTAACACTGATTTGTCAAGATATGTTCAGATATTCAGTAATATGTCAAGAAATTATTTTTATGGACGATCAAGACTTGTTAAGACTCTTCAAACCAAACAAGATAATTTATTTGTCTTGTCTGAACTGAATTCTCATAACACGTTTTGATTGTTCTTGAAAGCATTTTTGTTGAAATCGTGTTAAGTCTGTTAAAACAATGTCAAGATCGAAATGGCCATTTAAGACCAAAATCGATCTACTAGTGTGTACAAGTGCAATATACTAGCAGTGTCATATATTATGCATATATACAAATATAACACCTCGACGACTCATCAGGTCTCCTTATTTGGTAATGCTTTTAAATTGCTTTCAAATCCTAAATAAATAAAAATTTAATGCATGACATTTGTAGGAAGATCCCACCTCTCCTTTTAACACTTTTGATATTTGAGAATAAAGACAAAAAAAAATTATGAGACAAGCTACTAAGGAGGGAAGCCTTAGAACTAGTGCAGACATCTTTATAAATTTCTGTTGTCAAGATTTTAAATTGACTATACAAACTGCTTGGTCATTGTCCCTGTTCTGTCAAATGATTCAGATACCCTCCCAAGACTTCTTACTGCATAACGAGAATAAGTTCTTTATATTTTTTAAGTTCAATTTAAATTTGGGGTATGGGGATTAAATAGTATACTTGACCTTAAATATAGATATGTGTCGAATGAGTAAATACTTGGATTTTAAAACTGAATGCGCTCCCCATGATTACTTGCCCAGACGGAAGATCATATTCGCGTAAAATTAATTTTGAAATTAACGCGTACATTCTCTGCTTAATTCTAGCAAGGTATTTTTAATGTGCTAGCTAAAATGATTTCTAGGACAGCTTAAGTACTCGTATATAGAAAATGCAGTCATATATTTTACTGCACATCGACGGGCAGAGAAATATAAAATGGTTAATAATTTGGTGAGTATATGTAACCTTTACATAGAGCGTATTCATTTTCCTCATTGTGTACATTTTTTTTTTATTTAGGTTGTGACCTAGGCCCTCTAGATAAATGCATAAGAGGGTTTAATACCTGTTGTACTAGCATATTTAATGGTATGAGTTGGCAGTAAGAAGACCTTTTTATGAGTTTTTGAAGTTTTCATTATTTTGATAAATTAATTCCTATTCTAATTTATTTAAGATTTGCAACTTCATCAGAAATTTATGTTACAATTTAAATCAGTGCTCTTTTATTTCTCTTCATACATGCTAGACTGTATCAGACCAATTCAGACAGCTTAGAATATGTCGAGACATGCTCAGACTGTCCGGAATATGTCAAGACATATTCAGACACTGTTTAAACTGTCCAAAATATGTCGAGACATATTGAGATACTGTTTAGACTGTAAGAATATGTCGAGACATATTCAGACTCTGATCAGACTGTCGAGAATAAATCCAGACCATCAAAAATAAGTTGAGAGTTTTTCAGACAATGCTCATAAGTTAAGAATGTTTCGAGACAAATTCATCCTCAGTTCAGTTGTCGAAATGCGCATATGCAGAAATTAAATTCACAGTAACTTCGGTCTTTAGTTATTCAGACTGTCAAGAATGTGTCGAGATACAACCAGACTTATTTCATACTTTTGAGAGGTGCGTCAAGACAGTTAAGAATAGTCGAAATTTTTTTATTATATTCCAGACATTTTGACTTTTGTAGTGTGAGACACAACAGTTCCTATTTCTACCGATCTGTTGGTAAGATCATAATTTGTGGTTATAAGTGTGAAAAAAAATTAAACATCGTTGAAAATACAAGATTCATAATTCTAAGGCAAACCTGGTTAGAGAAATACTGAAATCTTGACATTGAATGTCTGTGATTTCTAGATCTTAAACTTTCACATGTTTTAAATTCATATAATCTTATGAACAAAAAATTAAACTCCCATGAACCAGTGAAATTTCCTACGAACCATGCATACAAGTTCTTTCATAGTATGAGTCTTTCATACAAGTATTCAATTAGTATGAAAAGTTGAAAACATTTTTTTTTATCTTCTTAGGCTTATTTTGATATAGTGGCTAACTTGGAAGACTGACTTTTTGTAACTGTATAATGATTTATTATTTATAATCATTTACATGTGTATTACTACTGGTCAATGCCACTGCTTGTGATCTTTAACCAATGGTATTTATCAACCTAGTAGTCAATACTTCTATTCTTACCTGTAAACTAATTGTCTTTAGAAACTTGCAATGTCAAAATTACTAAAAAATTGCAAAGGAGTATCTTAATTTTGCATAATTCTGTCCTCTGCTTTTTTTGGCTTTCATTTAATTCTTTTTTGCTAACTTTTTCTCTGTCATATTTAAAAAAAAAGTTTTTGTCTATTGTCTTCCAAATGTTTTGGTGTGATCTTCACTGGATAAACATAAGTTTTTCAAACAGCCATATGCAGAAACTAGATTAACAGTACCATTGTTATCCATACCATCTCTTGATCAATGAGTTTCCAAACTTTCTGAGCATGCTAAAATGTGCAAGGTTTCTTTAATAGAAAGGCAACTGCAGTAGTTGCCTTTCTTTTAAGTGATCTTAATGTTCTTGGTTTTAGCTCGCTTACATCTTTTATAATCTTGTATTTTATAGGACTGATCTTCCCATCACATATTTTTTGTAGAGCATCTAATGTGTTGTTACTATGAATATCATTTTCCAAGCTTCATGATGAAATCTGTGTTGATGGAAGTGAAGCCTAAAAATAAAACTTTCAAAAATAATACAAGAAATAATGTTGCTATCAGCTATTACTTTTATACTATTAGTAACTTGTTTTGCGAGTATGGCGTTCTCTGCTTGTATTGCCCCGAGTGCTACAGCCAAACATGTAGTAATTCGAACTGAGAAATTTTTCTGAGCAAAACAAATTACTGATAGAGTTTTTATTGCTAATTCTGCTATTCAAATATACAAGATGTATGTTTATTATTCACTGAAATATTTTTTTTTGTTAAATACTATTTTTGGATAAGTATGGCACTTTCTTCTAGGGATTATTTTGTCACATTACGTAACAAGACAAAATATTAGTGTGCTGTTGCAAACGTTCCGTAGAGATTGACGATAGTATGTTCATTTTAGCGCAGTGCAGTGATAATAGAATTATTGTCGCTCGGGAACAATCGAAAACGTCGATTCAGATGCCAACGTGGATAATTGAACAGAAAAGGTAGCCATACAACACATTCCGTATTTTCAGTTTCTTGACGACTATCCAAAATCTGTGATTAAACAAAAGTTCTGAACATCATAATAATTCCCACAATAAGAATAAATTGAAATTCAAAATATTTTTATATGAACTATTATTATAGAGGAATGAAGGGTGAACTGGTACTATGAAGCTGATGAACAGTTTGCCTTATTCAATATGTTCAAGTCTTCAGACACGCCATTTGCCATCTTTTCGTAAACTGTCTATTGCGGTTATTGTCAGTTTTACAGACATGAATTGCAACATTTAACTTCATAATGAATAATTCTAATGCAATATTTATGTGACAGATTATTAGATTGGTCAACACTTACTGTAAATTGCACTATGGCCATGCCTGGAACAAAATAGATTTCCTTCTAGTCTGGTTCCTTCTCCACCTTTAAATACTTCAAATACAAATAGTACACGAAATTTTCTGATTGCAATAGAATCGCAATAACAGTCTATTATATCTGTATTCAATCTTGATTTGACGGTCAGGAATCTTTTAGTTACAGGCTCTGCTATGTGGCACCTGTAAACTGTATTTGACTGTCAAATATATTGTTGATGCCCGCAAGCATTCAAATAATGCACATACTTATGATCAATTTGCAAACTTGTTGATAATAAACTTTTCAATTGTCAATATGTCATGTCTTAACCTTTGTCAAAGCCAATTTCCTTTCAGATGAATATGCTTGAATGGAAGCTGATACAGATACAATGTATGCTATTTGACTAAGGGAAACAAGTCATATAAATATAGATTTGTTTTGTACTTACAAAGAGTTGCTGTGTCTCACACACCTCATTTTTATTCAGCTGGTTTTCTGTTACCCCGGTTTGTTTTCAAGTGTTGTCCCTTCTGAGATTAAATATTTCTACAATATAAAAAATCTGAAAATAGAGTACATATATCTTTTATAGAAGCCATTAAGTTAATGAGTCACTGCAGCATGGGGAAAAAAATCAGAAACAACTTGGGAATATTTGTTAGTTTGATAAGTACATCATCTGATTCACAATTAGTTGTATATAAAGATAATAACTCTTTTTTTTAACCAATGCAATAATTCTCTGTGACATTTGAGGATATATTGTGCGTAAACTAAACAAATATCAAATTTGAGTTCTATTTTTTAGAATTTGTGACCTTGACCTTTGTTGCATAAACCAAAAAATCATTATCCTCCTCTTATCATTGATCATGTCTGTAAGAAGTTTCAATTAGATTGGACCTATGGTTGTTTAGATATTGTTTGGAAACAGAAACTAGAGCTGTCTTCGAAAGGCAACCAAATATGCCCCAGTTATTGAAACCTGAATCAATAGGGCAACTGCAAATTTAAGCTTTATAAATAAAATACGTGTCCAGAACCTATCCAAGCATAATCAGAGTAAAACCTGTATCCTTAAAATAGAGCTGCATGAAGTAACATTTATATTAAAAGCAGATTTCAAGTATATTGTGCTTATTGTAATAGCACAGTAGTTATTACCATATGGTTTCTTTGAGTTTTTCTTTCCTAGAAAGATTCTCGTAATAAATAAGGTTCATATATCATTTTTTAGCAATAAAATATTTGTCAAGAGCAAATCCTTAAACATAGGTAAAATTATTCATGTTGTCTATTTCATTTTATCAAATGCATGTGTACCTATTCAGATATACTTTACAAAAAAGGAAAAAGTATATCCCAATGGTGTAGTTATCATATTTACTATCTGTGTTTTTATTCATATATTATATATACTATAATTCTTGTCACCAAGTGTTTCGGATATCATTTAAGTCATTAAATAAGACCAAGGCCGTAAATCCTCTCAGGTACTCTGTAGCGAAGTATTAAAGTTTTTTTTCAAATCAAGTTAGTATTGGGTACGACACTCGGTGCTCCTTTTTATGTGTCTAATTTTTTTTTATGTATATATTGCATTTTCAATTGGTTTTAGATGACGTAAGGTTTTCTTTAAGATTCTTATGTTTCCGATAAGCAATAATTGGTGGTCTTGGGAATTACAGTGCTTAACCATAACGGATTCTTTTATATGGACAGGATTCTTTCAGAATCGCGAAAGGATCATTTCGGATCTTTTAAAGACAATTCGTTTACGAGTGTCCATTAAATTGATTTTATTCAATTGTTTATCGTCTTGATAAGGTAAGTGATAATTTCACTTAACGTTTGGATCATCTCTTTATTATAACAAAACGTTACTTTATGTAAATTTTGATGATTTTGTATGCTAATTCTTAATCTTGACAGCGAAGGATCCTTCCACAAAAGTATTTTTGGCATTTATCTATTAAACAACGAAGAACTATTAGGTGTAATGCACGACTAAGTAATTTTTTTTAACAACATGAGACTTAGAACGTACTTTGGCAAACTATTTTGCACGTATTAAACACAGACGAGACTAAATATAAACATAGTATGGAAACGGACACTAAATGATCAGGGCACCGGATTTTCTTGGATGCTGATGCAGCACATAGCCCATAGAGTGTGTGTTTTTTTTTTTTTTATAAATGTTCATGTTAAAAATTGTACAAACGATTTCAAATAAACACTTTGAACAACAGAAAGGATATGTATGCAAAATAAAGTTCATGACTTCTATTGGACACGTTGCATTACTTATATTTAATGCACGTAGTTAGTGGTTTATACTTGAATAAGAAAATAGTCCTTCAAATTTCAGCATCGATGATTAGTAGTTCTGCAATCTCTTAATTTTTAACCCAAAACAACTTTTTCTCTGACAAGATCTGTTTTTCATAGAATATGGTTTACGAAATAATGCTAGTGGAATATTTTTAAACTTCACACAGGCAGCCTAATTTGGGTAGAATTTTTCGATTTTTTTCAAATTTACTTCAATCTTAGACATTTGTGAAGAGTCAAAATGAATCTTTCATTCTTTATGGGGACGACAGCTGCCAAATACATTTGTAAAATCGATGCTTTCAATCAAGTCCTTGCGAAAGGCATTTTTTTTTTTGCATGTAAAACTATTTTGTATGAAAAAGAAAGGAAATGGTGTAAATGTCAAGAAGACAACACCCCATATCCAGGTTAAAACGAACCAAAACAAAGCATTTAGGGTCATCGTACGCTCTTCAACACAGTGAGGAACCTCACACCGTATAGCAAGCCCAAAATGGCCCCAAAAAGGTAAAAAGTGAATAAATCAATGGAAACAAACCACATTCAATAACCCAAATATCATGAAACTAAAATTTTTATAAGAAGACACGGACAAACCACTCACCAACATATTCCTGACTCGGGACAGCCGCAAGCATTGCTGTGGGGTTAAACTCGTTTTGTTTTCTTGGATCCGAACCCTCCCCCTATGTGTAGTGAATGGTTAAAAAATAAATACACAAACAGACTCACAGTAAAAATCAAACTAGAGAAAAGTCCAACTTATCAAGACGAGTACCCTTACAATGAAGTACATAAAACGAGAAGACAATACACACAGGTACTGTCCGGACAAATGCTAGCAATTACTGACAGCTAGCTAAGGACATAATTTCCGTTGACTATGATATCAAGCCTTCTTACATATGAAACTTCAGTTGAAATACTTCTTAAAAAATGGTACGACAACGTCATCAATTATGAAAGAAGAACATGAAATTGTGCAATGCCAAATACTGCCATTATGAAAAATTGTTTAAATTTAGTTATGGTGTAAAGCATTTAGGAGATGATCAATATTTTTGCCAACAAAAACCAGAAGTAACGATTTAGCAACGATGCTGTATTTATATCCTTTGTGAATAAGTTTGTTCAACGGATTAATAAGTTTTGAAGGACAATTTTTCAATTTATGCGCTTTGTAAATGACATTGCCATAGAAGTTTGGATGTGAACCATTTAATATTTAAATATATAAGGTTAAATATCGGTGCCCTCATATTTTAAACCCTATTTTGCACACATTATAGTCAAACTTCACTAACGCTCCTGATGGTAAGCTGGTGTTCTGGTAACAAAACACTTTGTCTGAATTTTCATTGTTATTTATGTAAAAATCGATCAATTTAAGGATGTTCGCTTGTCATGTTTATGCATTTCTGTCAGATTTTCGGACTTCTCCCGTTTTATTCATTCAAAAGCTTAAAAGTATTTTGCTCGGTGACCTTCCATTTTTTGGTTAATTTCATTTTGTGTATCTTCTGGAGCATTCTTTCAAAATTTTATTCAACTTGTGTTATTTTTTCACATTTATTATTAGATCAACATTGCTCGTGTTAAACCTATGAAAAATGCAGAGGAGTTCAGTTTCCCACAATTTTTTTAAACACTTGTATCTCAAATTTGTCACATTTATTATTGGATTAACATTGCTCATGTTAAACCTATGAAAAATGCAGAGGAGTTCAGTTTCCCACCATTTTTTTAAACACTTGTATCTCAAAAAATCATCGGTAACCTAACAATTTTTTCGGCTGTAATTATTTCCTTTTCAATTTGCTAACAAAAAATCACATTTAATTGGTATCCTTGTTATTTTAAAATTAACCACCGAACATCCTCAACATGGAAAGCATTCGTCGAACGAACCATACTTGTGATAGAGGGACATTTCGCTTAAATTATTAAAAGTGTTGACGGTGTGTTCTGGTGCTTTTGAGCAGACGTGTCTTAGACCAATAGATTAATTAAAGAGCAACGGTCAATGACGGAAGGCTGAAGGTCACAAAGCTAAAACATGAAGTCTAAGATTGCACGCAACATTTCCCTTAAATATGAAAAGTATGGTCTAATGAATATTTTTTACCGTTATCCATCTATATCGAAATTTGTCTCATGCACTTAGAATATAAAATATTTAAAATGATAAGTAACTTTTAAGGCACTGGCTTGAAAACCAAGAGAAACATTGCAATCGACTTTGTTATCCTTCCTTAACCAGTGGTCATGTTCTATTGTTTAAATACCACTGGATTTCAGATTGTAATCGGATGAAGGCACCAATAGAGAGAGAGAGCCTTTACCATTATGGTGAATAAATAGGAAGATTCAAATCCTCTAGCTAAAAGGTTAATTGTAAATCCTATTTAATGCATTCGTAACGGGGTGAAATCAACTCATCTCTAAAAGCCTGTAATGCCAACCTTGCCCATGACTGACATAGATATATGAATGGCATTTCCAAAATGGTACAATGTTAAACTATTTTCTTAACAGACGTATATACCAGTAACCATTACCCTTATGTATATAACAGTAACCTCAACCCTAATGTATATAACTATAACGCTAACCTTAATGTATACAACTGTAACCCTAAAAGTGTCGTTCTTATAAGACAAAGTCTTTACAAATACATGATTTACCCATGCAATGAAACCACGCTTTTATTGTTGTTCATCACCCTGAAATCACCACGCGAGGCCTTCAACAATGACTGGCAAAGTGCTCTTACCAGTGCTTTCATCTGTTGACCAACAAAAAGCCTCATAAAAGACAAGCATAGCATACATATAACCACAGGGCACTCATCGAGTCAATTGCAAGAAAACTTGGTATAATACAATAATGAGATGTGGGCATTATCAACAGAACGGTCAGAATAAAATTTGGATATTACAAAAAATAAAAAAAATGAAAGTATGATAGTGGATCCATATGAGATATTCTCTCAAGAGAAGGTACACTATAACAGAGATGTATAGAGAACATACATCTTTCGCACGAGGAATGTGCTTACGGATTCCACACTGCAGGAGAGGCAAGCTTAAGTCCTAAATCGACAATGAAAGAATATGGAGTAAATGCACATGATAAAAAGGTCTCTTTCAATACAAAACAACAAAACAACGCTTGAATTTTTGCTCTTCACCTTGAAATCAGCATGAGGACCATTGCGACCTAGTTTTGTTTTAATTGGACTTGCAGTTTTTGAGAGAAGATCTTTGACTGCGTTTTTCATAGGATCCAATGTTAATTATGTTACTCACTGATGGACATTTTTGATCAGGTAGGGAACAACTGGATACTTTTTGAAGGGACCATCTTTGAAGAAGTTACAAATCTGCCGGGCACCTTTTTGCATGGGATCATTTAAACTGAAGTTTGATTCTACTGAGACAAGAAATTCCTGAGAAAAAGACATGTGAATGTGCATTCATATCTTCAAATGTAAAACAATATTCTCACTGGCGACCATCTTGGATGAGGTACGCATCTGTCGGATACCATTTTAAAAAGAATCATCTAAGGACCATTGACCCTAAATTTGGTTATGGTTGGCTTATTAGTTTCATAGGAAAAAACAATATTTGGTAGATTCCCCATGGTGTCCTACTCATGAATTATAATGACCAAATCTGGTTCCCATTGGCTCAATGAATTCGGAGAAGAATTATTTTTTAAATGCATTTTTCATAGGGTTCTGTGTAAACTATGAAAAAGGAAGGAAATGGGCTAAATGTCAAGGAGATAACATCCCATATCAAGGTAAAAACGACACAAAACAAAGCATCTAGGGTCAACAACACAGTGAAAACTGTGTTTTCCGCTGGCAGCCATCTGGAATAAGGGTCCATCCCAGTTATAGTGACTGACCAAGTCAAGTTCAAGTTAACTCAATGGTTTCAAAGACGATATTTGATTGCATTTTCAAATAGCGTCCTATGGTAAAATTCTGTTCAATCTTGGATGAGGTGCAAACAAGCCTGACGCAAGGAGTTCCAACTTGTGATTCCGGAAATATTTGAATGAAAAGTTAGAGACGGATTACAGTGACGGCAAATTCTCAACCTGGCAAAGCTAAAAAGCATTTTATCTGTTAACCCTTGCAATCAGCCAGTGAGTGTGTACTCAAAGAAACAAACACACATGTAAGTTATGTGAAAGAGAACTTATGACGTCACAAAACTTTATTGCAACAGTGGTCATCCTTTACTGCCACCAGCAACAACATAACCCAGACAAATACCAATGTGTATGGAGTGTTTTCTCTTTTCTGATAAACAACATTATCCGATTTAAACTTCAAACTCAAAAAAGGTCGGGAATTTTGAAAGCTATGCTTCTTTTTTAAAACAGGCACATATACAAAATGAAATGATATCGCATTCAAAAGAAATGGGGGCAAGTGCAAAACATGTACGGAGGAGTATCAACTGGTCAAATGATCATTTATCTTTCAAATATTGTTTTAAGTATAGTCCCTTTTGTGCCAAAAGTTCATGGTTAAGAGCACCTTTGACTTCCTCCTCCGGTTTTATAACCTTCCATATTTTGTCATATAACTGACATTCCTATCGCTGTCGGTCCAATATGGGACTTTTGAAACGTGTTCACTCCGGAAACAGTTCTATTTTATACGTAAAAAATCAATACATCAAAACATTGAGAGGGACTCACTTATTAATGAATACTGTTGACCTAAGGGTAATTTATGTTTAATCGATTTGTAGCGTTACAGGTTTTTTTCGTCAATTAAATTTGTTTAAAGAATTGTTATAGAGGAAAATTTATACATGCACTTCAATTTTATAATTAGTGCGTTTTCTTACGTCGTATATATTTATTTCAATAGGTTAATTAATCAAATATTAATTGTTATTGATATCCATGGCGATCGCTTCAATGACACGAAAGTTCCTATCTGGAAGGTCCCGTATTGTATCGCATGGCATCATTTGCTCAAATCGTAAGAGATCTGTCGCTTTATACTACTGTCAATGCATGTGAACTGCCGACAACAGCACTAAAATCGTTTAACTTTTACACATTGCTCAAGTTTTTCTTGTGTTTATGAGATCATGGTACCATGACCAACCTATCAGATATGAAGGAACCTATAATATCAATAAAGTAGTGTGTAGGCAAAAATTCATTATGAATAACATCCTTTTTATATATACTATTTATTTTTTTTCTGCTTATCTACTTCATTAAATCACTAAAGAAAAATAACTTAAAGGAACCATATCATATGAAACACTGGAAACCCTGCAGGACGAATTTCGTGGTTAATCTATCAGAAAAAAAAATCCTAGCTACTTGTAATGATGTAGAATGATCAGTATCCTCTTTACTTAGAACATACTGAATACTAATGGAATGCCAAAGAAACTTACGAGTTTCCAATTTTAAATATGAACCATATATATTATTATTCAATGTTTATATGTGTTCTTTTTTACAGAACCACAACTTCAAGCTTTGGGATCAGAGGTTTCTAGGCTATGTCTTAACAATTATTCATTTATTGTACCCTTAATTGGAGCTATTTGAATTTGATATTTTTAACACCAAATGAATATGAAAAAAATCCAGGAAAACTGATTCTTTATTTACTCCCAAGATCATTATGTTTATTTCTTAGATTGTATTTTCAAATCTTGAGTGATATTACTTTGCTTTAGCTACCGTGCGCTCCGAATTAATCACCTTGGCTAAAGAAGTTTTGTTCCTTAATCAAGATCTTAAAAAAAGGTCTTCAAAATACTCTTTCATGAATAATTCAATATAAATAAAAATATACAAGAAATAAAAATAGATAACAGCAAGCGCCATTTCGTCTTGCTGAAAAAAAAAAACTTCAATCTGTTAGTGTCCTGTGCCATAAAGATCTGAAAGTATTCCGGTGACAAAATTTATTACTTCATAAAGAGTCCTTTTCCACCTTGTAAACAAATATATCACCTATACTGTCATTTTTATTTTTATTTAATGCAAACGGGTGTGCATATTAAAACTGAATGATCCTTACACGAACAAAAAAGAAATTGTTCTTTTAAATGTACATTTACAGTAGAAAATCAAAATAAACGAATGCAAAATGAATAGGTCTCATCGCAAATCGTCATACTTATATGACGCTATATTTTTATTTTATCTAAACAAAAGCAAGGGAAAAATATCCAACAATTTCGTGATACATTAAGATTGATACGAGTGCCTCTCCTTTTTAACAGTGGTAACATTTTAGCTACGTTTTCTATGACATTTTGACAAAAAAATTGAAAATGTCCGTTCTGTGATCCGAAAGAATCCTCTCCATCCAAAAGAATCCGTTATGGCTATGCACCGTGGGAATAGCTTTTTGGTAATTTCATCCTTTTCACTTAAGTGTCAGTATTTTCTAATTGCTCTGTTTAATTGTTTAAGCAGCGGGTTATATTTAGTAGCCAATACCAAAGGTGGCATTTTTCGTTGTTCTTTCATTTCGAATCGCAAAGTGTCCTTCCTTTTCTTGCTTTTAGTTTTTGCAATTAATTGATTGATTTCTTCTTCGGGGTAAGATCTTTTTAAAAAGGTGTGTTTTAAACAGTTCAATTTGTGATTCTAAATCTTCTTTGTTGTTCGAAGATCTAATTACGCGTGTTATTTCGCCTATAATAAAGCCTTTTAATACAGACGATGGGTGAGCAGACGATTTTTCTAGATATTGGTATTATCCGTGGGCTTGCGATGCAATTTCATGTCTAATATCTTGTCTGTCATACATCTGTTTCCTTTAAATAATGTTATGTCCAGAAACTGTATATTTTGTCTGGAGTATTCATATGTAAATCTCAATAAAAGGTGAATGCTATTTGCAATTTGGAGAATTCTATAAGATTTTTCTTCTCTGTTAAATATGATTAATTTATCATCTCTATATAATGACACATGAATTAGGTTGTTTGTATATGGAAATAAAAACAGTATGTTTGAAATTATTTCAAACATTCTAAGGTCCGTTAACCTAGGAGACATTGGGGATTCCATGGGTACATCAATAGTTTGTCGATATATGCGGCCATAAAATTCGAATTCGTAATTTTCTAGTACAAGTTTAAGAATATTTAAAAAGTCATCTTTAGGTGGTAATGGTATATCATAGATAGTTGAGCTTATTTTAGGCCAATCTCACTCTGCGGCTTCAATAATCTCACTGTGTTCAAGATTAGTGTACGTGCTGCTAATGTCGAATGTTGCTAAAATGCTGTCCGCAGGTACTTTAATTTGTTCTATTTTATTAACGAAATCTGTGGAGTCCTGAGTGTAGGTCCACAGATTTTCAATAACTGGTTTAAGAAAGTAATCTATATATTGATCGATTCTTCCTAATGGACTGTTACAGAGAGATACTATTGGTCTTACAGAAATTTGTATTTTATGTAGGTCTTTATTATCTTTTATTTTCTCTCTGTCTTTTATACTTAGCATATGTATTTTGGGAAGAATATATAATCTTCCAAGTCTTTTTATTTTCGTTCACAATATATTTAAGTGTGATATCGTCAACAAGATGTGATTTATGTAGTTTTTCTACAATTTTGTCAATGTGATTTCGATAGTGTGTGGTTCCGATAGCCTTACGTGATGTATATTGTCATTAAGTTGACTCAATGCTATATTAATGTATTTGTTTTTATCCAGTACAACTGTGGATGAATTTTTGTCTGCCTTTTTATAATTATGTCAGTTTATTTTTTAAAGATTGCAATGCTATTGTTTTTGTTTAGCTAGGTTATCTTTGAATTTTCTCACGCTAAGGTTTTGATGTTCCAGTTTTGTAGCAAATAAGTAATAAGTAATCTCTTCCTTTGATCGTTTCGGACTTTTATTGTCACTTTCATTTCGACGGCATTGTTCGCTAAGTGCGGTACAAATCCTGAGTTTGTTCTGAATAGATGGTAATTAACAGCGTTTCTACCGTCATCAAAGTGGTATCTACACCTCATTTTACCAGCTAGTTCATTAAAATCTCGATTAGACTTTGTTTTCCATTCTTTGTTATGGGACCGGGTATAAATTTCAATCCTTTGCCTAAAAGTTATATTTCGGCATTACTGAGTTCTGTGTTTGTAAATAATTCAACATATTTTAGAGCATTTTGAACCTTGTTCATGTGTTTTCTTCTTCTGATTTTTCTGTTGACACAATACAGGGGTTAACACAGTGAAAGTATGGACACAGTGACATAGACAAATGTGCCTCCCTTTTTCCAAAATATATAAAAAGGAATTTCTTAGCCCGAAAATCAATTGTATAGGTGCCATCCAATCCTCCTGTAAAGGTCCAACCATTTTAAGGCATCTGAATGTCTCGTCTTTTTCCAGTTCCATAGCAACAGCAGCTATTTTGAAGATTTTGTGACCGAAAAATTAATTCTATGAGTGCTAGACAACCTTTTTGTGAAGTTTCATCAAATTTGAGGCATGAAAATTTTGCATGTAGCCTTTTTTCAGTTTCGGTGGCAAGAGCTGCAATTTTACAGAGATATGTGGTGGCACAACTACTTATTGTAAGTTAAATTCCTTGAAGTTATTTAATTTTTCGGAAACTTTCAAAAAGTTGTGTTCTTCATTCGTACTAATGGACGGATGAACGAATGAACAGACGGACGGATAGATAAGCGTCAAACAATATAATGCCCTCCCCGACTTTCCGTAATAGGCCATAAAAATGTCGAATATTCGTTCTATTTCTAGAATTTGTGACCTTGACCTTTGTCCAATAAAAATCAAAATCAATGAGATTTCGTCTCTCATCATATTTCATGTCTTCTTCTCGTTTCTTTTCGATGTGACATGTGGTTCTAGAAATATTGTGCGGGAAGAAATAAAGATCATGTTTTTGTTCTATTTTTAGAAGTTGTTACCCTAACCTTTGTCCCAGAGAACTCAAAATCAATAGGTTTCCACATCTGGTCATTAGTGATTTCTGTGCCAAGTTTCATTTATATGTGGCATGTGGTTCTGGAGATATTTCGCGGAAATGGATAAAATGTAATTGTTTGTTCTATTTTTAAAGCTGTGACCTTGACATCTGTTGCACAAACCTCAAAATCGATTGGTACCTCGTCTCATGTTTGTTCAAAGTTTTATTTAGATATGCAAGTGGTTCTTAAGATACGAGAAAAACAAAAGTTAAGGCCCAGATGCACAGACACCATTCATCAAATTATAAATTGATTTCGCCTTGGTCTCAACTCAGCTAAAAAATTCTGCAGGGGTTCTCCTTACAAATCACACATATTGCTGATAGCTGAAATGAAACAAAGTCCACTTTCAAAAATACCGTTGGCAGGGGGTCCAAATTAAAGATTATTACAAATTTTCCACAATATTTCTTTCTTTAAATGTGAAAAGGGGGCATACATCTATACACCCGTAAGATCCGCCCCTATCTCTTCCATGGTTTCAACATTCTTAAAGTTACAAAACAGGGAAAACTGACCTTGGACATTAAGGGATGGATTATGCTGAATTAAAATTTTTAGTCTATAACAGGATCAGCTCACAAGATTATTGAAAAGGTATTATGCACTTACTGTATCAGGAAAAGAATCGGTCTGACATGTTTTCTTCTTTCGACAAAATGTACATAAAGCTAAAATTAAGGAATAAAATAGTACAAAATCAACGGAAATAAGCAACTTTTTCTATCAATCTTCAAATTTCCAATATGAATTATTGACTTTTTTTTCTGCCCTTGACACCTGCCACTTCTTCTGATTAGTTTTTCTATTAGAATACACATCTCAGATTAAACTGCATGTAAATACATAGCAACTCTACTTTTACATATATCATATAGTAAAGTTTTACACACATATTACTT
Source organism: Modiolus philippinarum (assembly GCA_002080025.1). Lineage (NCBI taxonomy): Eukaryota > Metazoa > Mollusca > Bivalvia > Mytilida > Modiolidae > Modiolus > Modiolus philippinarum. The sequence goes on from MJUU01027575.1 coordinate 48,067, forward strand.
TGCATAACCTCTGACTTTACCCCTAGATCAATTGGGGTAGCCAAAGTTAATTATCTATGTTTCCAGGTAAACTGTCTTGTTTATAGGTCATTAGTGAGTAGAATTTGTCTTCACACTTTAGGAGTTTCATTTGATACAAGAAATCCATTAAACTGATTAAACTATTTCAAAGGGATCAAACTGAAGAGAAAAGTTGGGGACAGTATCAGAGTTTTTTCTATCGGTTATAAATCATTTGCAAGAAATAGATTTTACTGGTCTTAATTTTATAGAACCTGACTGTTTTCCTTTTATAAATTGCAAAAAGAAAAAAGGAAACAAGTTTGATACCACTCCCAGGTATCACTCATTTGTAATGTCAAGTTTTCTTTCTGTATCAGTCAACTAATCACTTTGAAGTTAATTAATCAGTTTGATAGAATTTTTGTGGGTAATGAAACTGGTCAGATTAGATAATGAGCTGTTTTAAGATGTGTTCAGTATGAATCAGTTTACCTTCAGGGTCTGGAAACTAGTTTGTAGAGTTGCAATTCAATTGTGGGTAAAGCTAGAGGTTATCCGCAGTAATTTACATTCTGGTGTTGACCTTTTGCATGCATATTGAGTTTTATTCTAGTTGTATATGCATTTCTGTTAATTCGAAGTAACATCTCTGTCATATTATATATAACTAAATACCGAAGTTACTGTGAATATATTTTCTGCATATTTGGATTTCGACAACTTATGTCTCTTCAGTGCAGATAAAATCTAAACGTTTGGAAGACCAAATATGCTGAAAACTGATAGAGAACAAATACCCAATATGATCTAAATGTAAAGCCAAAATCAGCTAAGGACAGAACTTTGCGTGAGGGAGATACTCCTTAGTTTTCAAAGAAATTTACAAAAAAAATTAGATATTGCAAGGTTCAAAATAAAATCGGCTTTCGGGTCAGCCCCGAAGTACTGACTGCTTGGCTGGTGAATACCCTCGGGGACTAACAGTCCACCAGCAATTGCATCGACCCAGTGGTAACAAATAACTAAATACCGAAGTTACTGTGAATTTATTTTTGGCATATGCGCATTTCGACATTTTATGCCTCTTCAGTGCAGATAAAATCTAAACGTTTTGAAGACCATAAAATCAAATGTGTTGAAAACTGATAGAGAATAAATACCCAAGATGATCTAAATGTTAAGTCAAAATCAGCTAAGGACAGAGCTTTGCGTGAGGGAGATACTCCTTAGTTTTCAAAGAAATTGACAAAAATTTAGATATTGCAAGGTTCAAAATAAAATCGGCTTTCGGGTCAGCACCGAAGTACTGACTGCTGGGCTGGTGAATACCCTCGGGGACTAACAGTCCACCAGCAATGGCATCGACCCAGTGGTAACAAATAACAAAATACCGAAGTTACTGTGAATTTATTTTCTGCATATGCGCATTTCGACATTTTATGCCTCTTCAGTGCAGATAAAATCTAAACGTTTTGAAAACCATAAAATCAAATGTGTTGAAAACTGATAGAGAATAAATACCCAATATGATCTAAATGTTAAGTCAAAATCAGCTAAGGACAGAGCTTTGCGTGAGGGAGATACTCCTTAGTTTTCAAAGAAATTTAAAAAAATTTAGATATTGCAAGGTTCAAAATAAAATCGGCTTTCGGGTCAGCACCGAAGTACTGACTACTGGGCTGGTGAACACCCTCGGGGACTAGCAGTCCACCGGCAGTGGCATCGACCCAGTGGTAACAAATGACTAAATACCGAAGTTACTGTGAATATATTTTCTGCAAATGCGCATTTCGACAACTTATGCCTCTTCAGTGCAGATAAGATCTAAACGTTTGGAAGACGATACAATCAAATATGTTGAAAACTGATAGAGAACAGATACACAATATGATCTAAATGTAAAGCCAAAATCAGCTAAGGACAGAGCTTTGCGTGAGGGAGATACTCCTTAGTTTTCAAAGAAATTTACAAAAATTTAGATATTGCAAGCTTCAAAATAAAATCGGCTTTCGGGTCAGCACCGAAGTACTGACTACTGGACTGGTGAATACCTTCGGGGACTAGCAGTCCACCAGCAGTGGCATCGACCCAGTGGTAACAAATAACTAAATACCGAAGTTACTGTGAATGTATTTTCTGTATATGCGCATTTCCACAACATATGTCTCTTCAGTGAAAATAAAATCTAAACGTTTGGAAGACCATACAATCAAATATGTTGAAAACTAATAGAGAACAAATACCCAATTTAATCTAAATGTAAAGCCAAAATCAGCTAAGGACAGAGCTTTGCGTGAAGGAGACACTCCTTATTTTTCAAAGAAATTTACAAAAATTTAGATATTGCAAGGTTCAAATAAAATCGGCTTTCGGGTCAGCACCGAATTACTGACTACTGGGCTGGTTAATACCCTCGGGGACTAACAGTCCACCAGCAGTGGCATCGACCCAGTGGTAACAAATAACTAAATACCGAAGTTACTGTGAATTTATTTTCTGCATATGCGCATTTCGACAACTTATGTTTCTGCAGTGCAGATAAAATCTGAACGTTTGGAAGACCATGAAATCAAATATGTTGAAAACTGATAGAGAACAAATACCCAATATGATGTAAATGTAAAGCCAAAATCAGCTAATGACAGAGTTTTGCGTGAGGGAGATACTCCTTAGTTTTCAAAGAAATTTACAAAAAATTATATATTGCAAGGTTCAAAATAAAATCGGCTTTCGGGTCAGCACCGAAGTACTGACTACTGGGCTGGTGAATACCTTCGGGGACTAACATTCCACCGGCAGTGGCATCGACCCAGTGGTAACAAATAACTAACTATATGTGTGCAAGCCTCTGGGAAAGCAAGGGAAGGGAGGCTAAATATATATTCAGTAGATAAGTATGAATAAATAGCTACAATTATGAAAATGATTTATTTTGAGCTTCATATAATCTTAATACCCCTTTGTGTAAGCACATGCCTAAAATTTAAGATGTCTGCCATTACTTCCAATTGTCATGAGATATATACAGTATGATTTATTGTCTGATTTAATATTCCTACTTAAGAATTAATATGTACCTTTCAACCAATAATTTATCATGAACAGCAAGTTATTTGATTTTCATTGAAACAGGCATTTTAAATTGTGCACCAAAGAAATTGCTGAAAATGAGGTTTCTACCCAGGTTCAGTACAAGTAAACCAATTGTGACATCATCTTTTTGGAAACGTTGTTGATATTTCTTTGTGAAAGACAAAGCTTATCATGGTTGTGCAATTAATTTCAAAGCATTAATACAAGAAAAGTATCAAATCCTGTTGAAAGATGACATAGAATGATCTCAAACTCTCAGGCTAAGACATCTTTTAACATCCCTCGGCAAGCCTCGGGACGGACATGATATCTTAGCCTTCATTTGTGAGATGCAGCCTATCTCCCCTTTTCTCTTGGGATGCAAACTTTATATGCCAGTGAAATAAAAATGATTATTAACTGTGAAATTATTTCCCATAATTTCACTCCAGGAAGTGACATCACAAAAGAAGTTGTCAATGCTGTGCTCAAGTAAAGTGTAGCAGATTAACGTCGAAAAAGTAGTTCATAAGTTTAAAATATTCTTTAATTGAACCAATAAATATATAAGAAGATCTATATAATAAAACCAATCACTAAATTTAGATTATATGTATTGAAAATATTCAACTCATGATAAAAAATGCTTTGATTCACGTATGCGCAGCACATATACGTAAATTACTGCGCTGTTCGATCATTCGTTCAATGCTTTGCTTTGCTATAATCAGATTCTTGGATTTTAGTATAATTAGATTATACTGCTATTATAATAAAAAATAACCACATTCCAGAATTTAAACTTTTTAAATTAATAAAATAGAGTAAACTGATACTAAATTACAAAAAAATGCCTAAATTGCAGTAATTTCATTATGATGTATATGTGTTTCGAGGATTAGAACCAAATAATAATTTGGAATTCACAATCCAAAAGAGGTCAGAAAATATTCATTACTTATAAGAAACTGTGGACACAGGATATTTCCAGCCCACCCCTTGCATTGCTTACTGTTTCCAAAACCTTAGGTGTTGTTCATGCATGACTAAGAAGCCGGGTCTCTGTCTGGGCGTGAAATAGGTATGTATATAGGACTACTAGTACAGGCCGTACAAACTGCTGGCTAAAAAACTTTAAAATGATCATTCATACCTAATGTAGGGGCCAGGGCCACCATTTGAGTTTGGAATCCGTATGTACTCCTTAACAAGCAAATGCATGTCAAATATCAAGTGAATAGGAATATACAGTTTGTACAAACTGGCTACTGTCTTTTAACTTTAAGTGATTGTTCATACTAAACTGAGAGGCCATTGCCACCATCTGGGTGTAATATGGTTATATACATACTCCCCAAGCCGCAACATCATGTCAGATACTACTTGTACAGGCTATATAAACTGCTTGCTTAAAACTTTAAGTCATCGTTCATGTTTGACTAGGGGACCAGTGCCATAAACTAGGTAAAGACTTGACTTGTAGCTATAACAATGCAACTGCACATGAAATATTATGGACCTACCACAAATATAAACTTGTTACTTATTTTAATTCTCAATAGTTTCCAATTGTATCCCTAAGTCTGCATACTTAGGGATACTATGGGAAACCAAAAGCTACTGATCCAGAGATTTGTTTAGGCACTGTATGACTTAAATTATATTTGTTTTTCTTCGTCAGTTACTTTGTCTGTTTGTGCTCCTTATATTTCCATGTATTCCACATTATCATTTCAACGGTTTATTTGTTATTCATTTGAACATTCATAATCATATAAAAATTTGTTAACTTATCTAATATAAGACAATGTGAAACTTTTCTCGTTTTTAAACTATCAAGTTCAGACTTCAATCAGCAAATATCCAGTATACAATTTTCATTTCTCATTTCTGTTTTATTAATGGGGCATTTTGTGCAAGCTTTAAATCTGAATTATCATATTTCAATTTCCTTATTGTAAAGTTTAATTATTTTTATAGGAACGTAAATTATTCACCTTTATCCCTGCATGCCATAGTTTTTCAATATTTGAAGTTAAACAAAAAAACAGATTATTCATTTATTTAATTTGGCTAATGGAATGAACACATCCATCTTAATATAATTACACAAACATTGTTTTCATCACTTTTGGAATCAAAGATCACAACTATGTAGCACCGTACTAATGTTTGAAAACAGTTATTTAAGCAATACAACGTATACAATATAATCATGTATTAGATTACATGCTTATAAAATATATCAAATTAAATCCTTGTACTTGTATAAATAATATTTTCTGTTATTGTGATATTTGCAAGACTGGAGGTTAAAAGGAGAATTTTCATACCCATAACAGTGTAACGATACACTGAATTGACCGGTGGATATACGCGTGTTATAAAGTCATCCATACAAATAAACAAATATTGTTTACTTTTAGTATCAAAATACTTCCATAATGAAAGGACAATTTCGTCACTCCTAGCAGCGAAAACAGGCGAAATCAACTGATGGCAAATATGCTTTACAAAGATTTCAGAATTTGGCAATCAAATTCGAAACTAGGGACATTTTATTACAAATACAGACTGATGTTTGGGTTGATACACTAAGAAGTTGTTTATACAACAATGCATGTTTACAATTGCAGGAAACCAATAATAACCATAGATGCTATTACTTACATATTTATAAATAAGCATAAGCTATACAATGATCAATCACAATTTGCTCCAATATCTTTGTATGAATATGTTTTTATAAATGTTGTTTGATTACAACAACAAATGGTTATGTATAAGTAGGTCACATACTCAAACAATTTCCACATCGATGATTTTAGGTATATAATATATCATATATTGTAAATACATAATTTAATTTGAACTCAATGTTGATTTTCTACTAACTTTTACTGTTTTCTCACAAAATATCTTTAAATATCGGAGCAGAAAAACTCTGCTACACATTTTGTGTCATCAAATAATAGTTCAGATCATATTCCTACCTTAAATATGAAATTAATGATCAATTAAATTAGGAAAAAATACCCTTCTCATTTCCATACCAAAAAATAATGAATAATTTCAAATATTTTCGGTTGAAAGTTCTACAAAAATATTATCTTGTAAAATTTTCAATCTCTTCAGACAAAAATCTGGGATTTTTAGGAGAAATTTAGTGTCAGTGTGTCTCAAAAGATATATGCTATATGAATATGATATGCATCTCTAATAAGTTGTACTCCAACACTTTAATTCGCAACGGGATGGGATCTAATGAATTTCCATCTTCTACAAAGACGGATGTGATAAATTTACAAAGATTCACAGAAAAGCATTGCTTCAGAATAACATAAAAATTAAACAACACAACAATTATAAAAATTCAATGGTTTAAACCGAACTGTCGTGTTTTAGTTTATTGCTTTTAAAATTTCTGATTTCTTAGAGTTTGCCCAGTATTCGTTGTTAATATGTTCCTTCAAATATTACAAATATTGCAAAATTAGATGTAGGTGTATTCTTAAATGTAAATATCTTAATAGCACATGATTGAGGAGGGTATTAATTATACAAAAAGAAGTTGACTGTTATTCATTATAACTTATTTCTTAATTGAAATGATGGAAAACGAGCAGTAAGATACCCTAGTTTATGGTCTTCTTGATAAATCATAATTGGTGACCCCAACAAACCACTAATATACGGTATATAACTTCGGAACATGTTTTACTTGACATTATAAGCGTCTGTGGAAACAGTGTTATATACAGTATAACATCATGAAAATATTTAATTAGAATCATGAACCACAAAATGTGATCAATTGTTGTATAAGAGAGTTTGCTGAAGAACTGAAACAAAGCTGTGATACAACTTATTTGTACATGTTTGCAGTGTTGGCCCTTTAGCTGTGATTGTTTTAAGTAATAAGTCTTGGAACATTTTGCTGTTGAGAAATCAAGTCTTGATTCATATTAAAGTCTTTACATATATCTAATCATCTTTTCTTATTTTTTATATAGCTGATCGAATTACATTATTCTTATTTTTTAATTATATATATATATATATATAAAACGGTCTATGGTAGGAACCCAACGGGGTTAGAATTAGAGAAATGAATATCGAGATTGCTTTCCCACCGAGGGATTTGGCTGCTCTTCGAATGCACAGATATTACAGACAAATTACACTGCCCACGCCATCTCTGTGGGAGACCCAAGGGATGTAAAATAGAGTGAGCTGCAAATTTATTTTGACACGTAATATGAGAGTTAAGTATATTAATTAACCGAAATTTGAACATGGAATTGGTGGTGTAATGGTTAGCGTGGCAGACTCTCAACCCTTAGTACCTTGACAGAGGGGGTTCGAATCCCACTGAAATCAACAAAAAATTAATATTTAATATTAAAAGACTTAGACTTAGACTTCGGCTTTGGATTGGTAGAAAAATACATAATATACTTAACTCTCATATTACGTGTCAA
>MJUU01027575.1:56113-79135 GCA_002080025.1 Modiolus philippinarum
CAATAACAGCTACATTGTAGACGCTGGTTATCACAAATGTAATACGAGATGAATGTCCGGAGGGTGATGAAGAAAAAACTTTTGTCAGTTACTGTATATCTAAAAGTATTTAGCAAAATCAATAATTGAAGACATTGTAGTGAATCCGAAAGAAATAATATCTGCAATTGAAAAATGTGTTATTTTTAAATTTTAACACAAATTTCCTGCTGCTTTTAGAATTTTAATCATCTCAAAATTCAGGTTTTAATATTCAAGCTTGATTTAATTTTTTGCATCCAGAACCGCTCGTTTGCATGTCGCTTTGTCTCATTCCAAGATTTATTTTGGTCAATTGCGACAACTTGCATGTCTGTCCAGTCGAAAATGTAGACGAAAAAGAAATCAATTCATTAATGGATGAATTACAAGAATTTTATGACAATTCAGAACAAACGTCAGACAATATAGAAGAGAGTTTGGCAAAAACTATTAATTCATCCCTGAGAACTAATATACCTGACTCCAAATTCAAAGAAATGAAAGCCAAGTACAAACGGCAGAAAAATTGTGGAAACATGATTATTCCTTCTGTAAATGAGGAGGTGTTGTCCGCAAGACATCCTGGAATTAATGCTATTAGGTCTCGTGACCTTAAGTTGCAAAAGTTAATGGGATATATGATCAAGGGCATGATTCCTATAGTGGAAACAACAAATAACATTTTAAAGGCCGCCCTCAAGAAAGAGAATTTTGACCCGGCTCAAAATCTTAGGAAAGCAACGAATGGTATAGGAATACTTGCTTCATGCTACACACAGCTAAATCAGTTCAGAAAAGATAACTTTAAACCCATTCTCGTTGGCAAATTTAAGAAACTTGCCTTCCATAACAACGAAGTTACTGACAAGCTATTTGGGGATGAATTGCAAAAGAAACTAGAAGACATTCAAAAGTCTAAGAAAATCAATATATCTGGATTTAATGATGAAGCCCTATCTGGTAGCGGATTTTCTGGTAAATCGTTTAGTGGTTTTCAAGGTAGATTTGACTCTGGAAAAGGAAGAGGTCATTTTTTAGGACAGGGAATTCCCCCTTTCAACAAGCGGGGGAGAGGACACAGAGGCAAATCTCACAAGTAGATACAAGTGATGAAAATGTCCAGGTCAGTGATAATAACTTATTAGTTTTAAAAGAAAATTGCTTTCAAATATCAAATTTCCAGAACAATCCCGAAAATTTTGTAGCCGGGAAAGTTAAAATGTTTATTGACAAATGGAAAACAATTACTACAGATGAGACCTTTATTGACACACTCCAGGGTTATCGATTAACATTTAACAGCTTGCCACCAACGCGAAACAGGTGTAATAACCCGTCCTTCAATGTCCAAGAAACTGAAGCTATAAATGATCAAATTGAAAAATTTTAAAAGAAAGGTATAATTGAAGAAGCAATGCCTAGTCAATACCAGTTTGTGACACACATATTCACAAGAGCGAAGAAAGATGGTTCACATAGAGTTATATTAAATCTTAAATCACTGAATGAGTACATCGAAAATTTTCATTTTAAAATGGATTCCTTGAATACAGCAATTATCTTATGAGACAAAACTGTTACTTTGGTAGCATAGATCTTACAGATGCTTTTTATAGTATTCCCGTGGCAAAATCAGATCGTAAATATTAACGTTTTACTAGGAATGACAAACTTTATCAATTTACTTGTCTAGCACAAGGACTAAGTACATGTCCTCGTATCTTCACAAAAGTAATGAAGTGTGTGTTTTCGACGCTAAGGAAAAAGGGTTTCTGTAACACAGCTTATATTGATGATTCCCTTTTAGTAGGAGATTCATTTGCCGATTGTGAACAAAATATCCGAAAAACAGTTGAATCTGTTAATAGTTTGGGCTTAATCGTTCATCCGGAAAAATCTGTTTTTGTCCCAACTAGAGAAATCCATTATTTAGGATTTATGTTGAATTCGGAAGACATGACTATTAAATTAACTTCCGAAAAAGCAATGAAGATTAAAAACCAGTGTCATTCTATCTTAACTAAAAATAATATTACTATCAGAGATATTTCGGAATTAGTGGGAAAAATGATTGCTAGTGAACCGGGAGTCCAATACGCAAAATTATTTCACAAAAGAATAGAAATTGCGAAAAATTATCAACTGCGAAAACGTCGGGGGTAATTTTGATGCTAAATTTGAATTGGATAGTAAATGCAAATATGATATTCAGTGGTGGATTGATAACATCGAATCAAGTAAACAATTCGTTGTGGATACCCCTCCCACTTTAGTAATTAAATCTGACAGTTCTTGTGTAGCTTGGGGAGGTGTCATGGATGATAAAACGACTGGAGGTCACTGGTCAGAAGCTGAAACAGATGCTTTTTATAGTATTCCCGTGGCAAAATCAGATCGTAAATATTAACGTTTTACTAGGAATGACAAACTTTATCAAATTACTTGTCTAGCACAAGGACTAAGTACATGTCCTCGTATCTTCACAAAAGTAATGAAGTGTGTGTTTTCGACGCTAAGGAAAAAGGGTTTCTGTAACACAGCTTATATTGATGATTCCCTTTTAGTAGGAGATTCATTTGCCGATTGTGAACAAAATATCCGAGAAACAGTTGAATCTGTTAATAGTTTGGGCTTAACCGTTCATCCGGAAAAATCTGTTTTTGTCCCAACTAGAGAAATCCATTATTTAGGATTTATGTTGAATTCGGAAGACATGAGTATAAAATTAACTTCCGAAAAAGCAATGAAGATTAAAAACCAGTGTCATTCTATCTTAACTAAAAATAATATTACTATCAGAGATATTTCGGAATTAGTGGGAAAAATGATTGCTATTGAACCGGGAGTCCCATACGCAAAATTATTTCACAAAAGAATAGAAATTGCGAAAAATTATCAACTGCGAAAACGTCGGGGTAATTTTGATGCTAAATTTGAATTGGATAGTAAATGCAAATATGATATTCAGTGGTGGATTGATAACATCGAATCAAGTAAACAATTCGTTGTGGAAACCCCTCCCACTTTAGTAATTAAATCTGACAGTTCTTGTGTAGCTTGGGGAGGTGTCATGGATGATAAAACGACTGGAGGTCACTGGTCAGAAACTGAAAAAACGTTATCATATCAATTATCTCGAACTCCTTGCAGTTTACATGACTTTGCAATCATTTTTGCGGTTCAATGAAAAATGGACACATAAGATCATTAATAGATAACACAACAGCTGTAAGTTACATAAATAAAATGGTCGGTATGAAATCGGATATGAATGACATTACAAGAGATATTATTTTATGGTGTAAACATAGAAATATTATGTTATCCGCTGCCCACCTACCAGTGAGTAAGAACTACGAGGCAGATTATGAATCTCGTAATCAAAATGATGACACTGAATGGGAACTGGATAGTAAAATTTACAAATTAGCTACACAATGTTTTGGTACCCCTGAAATTGACTTATTCGCCTCAAGACTGAATGCAAAAATATCAAAACATAGTTCATACAAACCCGATCCAAATGCAATGTTTGTTGATGCTTTTTCTGAATATTGGGGGTCTAACTTTTGCTATATTTTTCCTCCTTTCAGTGTTATAGGACCAGTTTTGAAAAAGGTGATAGAAGACAAGGCAGAGATGATATTGATAGCTCCTTTATGGCCGACACAGTTTTGGTTCCCGAAAATGTTAAGATTGCTGATAGACTGTCCGGTAATGCTTCCGGTATCAAAAACGTTACTGTCTCTTCCATCCGATAAAACAAAGCTGCATCCATTACTGCAAAAGCTACATTTAACAGCGTTCAGATTGTCCGGGAATCCTTTAAAAGTAAAGGATTATCAGAAAACGTTATCGACATCATCATGCAGTCATGGCGTAATTCCACAAAACAGCAGTATTGGAGTTATATCCAAAAATGGTTGTGTTTTTGCGATGAAAGACAAATTAATTCCATGTCACCAACTACAAACTCGGTTTTAGAATTTTTAGCAGATTTGTTTAAACGTGGTATTGGATACAGTGGAATCAACACTGCTAGATCAGCACTCTCTTCTTGTGTGACTGTTGCCGGCGTTCCTTTACTGGGAAAAACGAACTTATAAAAAGATTTATGAGAGGGATATAATATAATTTTACCTGGAACGTGTCTGACTTATTAAAATATTTAAGCAGCATTGATAATGAAACAACGAACCTTAAGCAAACTTCTTTTAAATTGGCTTCCTTGTTAGTTTTATTGACAGAGGTTGCAGTCGATTCATCTCATTGATATAAGAAACGTTCTTTAACTGATAGTCATTTGAAAATAAGATTTGGCGACTTACTAAAACAATGCAAACCCGGGAAACATTTGAATGAAATCATTTTAGAAGGCTTTGTAGATAAAAAAAATTATGTGTAGTTACGTGTTATAGATTATATTTACATTTGACATGCAAATTACGTGGTCAAGAAAATAGATTATTTATCCGTTTCGTTTCGCCTTACAAAAGTGTCAGTAAAGATACCATCTGTAGATGGGTTCGGACTGTTATGAACTCAGCGGGTATTGATACAATTACTTTTAAGCCGCATAGCGTGAGATCGGCGTCTGTATCTTGTGTATCAAATAGACTGCCGTTATCAACAATATTGAAAACCGCTGTTTGGAGTAATCCATATACTTTTCGAAAATTTTATAAACGACCTGTTACCATAGATACTAGTTTTTGTAATGCAATTCTTGATAATGTTAAAGTTAATGATTAGAAGTAGATAAATGTTTGTTTATATCATGTATTGTTTATTTAAAGCAAAACTTTGTAAATCAAATATCATCTAATGTATAAATAGATACAATTACTCTAAACCTCTCACGTGACAGCTATGTACCATATGTGAAATGGAATTAGAAAATTAAACGAAATTTTAATCGAAGTTTACTTAAAATTCCGTGAATATTATGGTACATAGCACACAAAGTGCAAAAAACAATTGAAAAGGTTTCAACTTTAGAAAGAAAACATTTGTTACAATACCGAAAGAAAAAGAAAAGGAACTCTCGAATCCCATTTGTTACGACTTTCCATCCACAACTTCCAAATTTGTCAGCTATTACACGTGAATGCATGGCAGCCTTGCATGCGTCACCCAAAATGAAAGCCCTTTTCCCAGAACCACCACTTATATCTTTTCGCAGGCCCAAGAACTTGAAGGACATGCTCGTTAAGGCTAAACTAAAATCACCTGTAATAGGACAATTTAAGACCTGTCCAGACAAACGGTGTCTTTTGTGCAAATACAGTCTAACAACATCGACATTTGAGAGCACAGCAACTGGCGAGAAATTCAAAGTTTTCGGCAATTTGTCCTGTAAATCCGAAAATGTGACATATATGATAACGTGTGCGGTATGTCAACAGCAATATATTGGTGAAACAAAAAATTCACTAAAATAATCTTGGAATGAGACAAAGCGACAAGCAAAAGAGCGGTTCTGGATGCAAAAAATTAAATCCAGCTTGAATATTAAAACCTGAATTTTGAGATGATTAAAATTCTAAAAGCAGCACAAAATTTGTGTTAAAATTTAAAAATAACACATTTTTCAATTGCAGATATTATTTCTTTCGGATTCACTACAATGTCATCAATTATTGATTTTGTTAAATACTATTAGATATACAGTAACTGACAAAAGTTTTTTCTTCATCTCCCTCCGGGCATTCATCTCGTATTACATTTGTGATAACAGCGTCTACAATGTAGCTGTTATTGTTTTGGTTAGACTTTTTTGTACATAGTTTTTTTTTTTGATTTTATTTTTTTATTTTCATTTTGTTTTAAAAAAGGCCCGGATAGGGGCTAAAATATTAACTGTATTATTTGTGTACTGTTCACTTTTGTCTTTTGTTTGATTATATTCTTCTCACAAAGTGTGTATCCTGTCGGATCCAGTACGTCGGGAATTGTGGTGTTGTTGCTTTGTTTATAGATGTTTTTGTAATAGTTACGGCAACTGTATCTTTTGATCCACCTTAATTTCAATTTTTATTGTTTAATTCATTTGTGTTTTTGATTTTCTTTCAAATTTTCAATATTTTAGCATTTTGTATTAAATATTTTTGGCGTTCCCATTACAATGGATCACAAACAAATTTTCATCTCGTTGAAGAATGATAGCAAAAAGGTTTCGTCTCTAAAACATCATTATCATAATTACCAAACCTATCTATTTAACAATTTAATCCCTAAAGGTCTTCAGCTGAAAGCGACGCATAACATCGGTCATACTTAACAGTATTTTAACTCCAAATGGAATACAAAATTAGATGTTTGTTCTAAAAACCTTTTAAGTCTCTTAAGAGACAATTCATTGAATCAAATTAAATTTCTCGAAAACAAAATTAACAAAACCAGAGACCTTTTAAAGAATTCATGTTCGCAAACTGAATTCTCCGTTTATTTGGACAAATTATCACACTTTATTAATAAACATAATACTAATTTGGAAGCAAAAAAGAGACGAAAATTTGAAAGAGATAACATCAAGTATGTTTTTCCATTCTATATACCTCTTACAAACAACCAAGAACATAAAAAAAGCAGAAACAGACGTTTTAAGAGGAGAGAAATCAATAATGCAATTGAGAAATCGCCAGTTTTGAATTTATCTTCGACTTCTTTGTCTAAAGATGAAGAATCTCTGTTCTCTAAAGGACTTGGTCTCTGTCCGACACCAAGCCGACTTAATACCAACACACTCAGGGACGATATGCAATCTTTCTTCAGGCGGTTGCGATTAAAAGAATATTTTTTTCTAATAGAAATGTAGAAGATGAAATCTCTGAGCATTCTGATTCAGACACAGACTCAGAAGACTTTAGTATATTTAGGAAAAAGAGTACCTGGACACCCAAGTGCAGTAAGTCAAAAGCGTTGGAATCACACATCGAAGCTGTCCAAGAAGAAGTGGAACGTCAACTACCACTCCAAAGACCCCCAATTTCTAATCTGTCGAAATGTGAAAAAGAAGCCCTGCACAATATTGAAAAAAGAGAGGACATCGTCATCAAAAAAGCGGATAAGGGGTCCACAGTAGTCGTTATGAACACCGACGACTACATTAAGGAAGCTATCCGCCAGCTTTCCCAACCTGCATTTTATAAAAAAAATTAACAATGATCCAACTAAGAAATACAGCGAAGAAATAACATCAGCACTGCGATCCATGCTGGATAATGAAGAACAAGATAAAGAAACATTTGATGGCCTTCTCCCTGAAAATCCTAGAGCTGGCTTGTTCTATCTTTTACCAAAAATTCATAAGGAAGAGATCCCAGGGCGCCCCATTGTAAACTGTATTGTTCATCCGACGGACAAAAATTCACATTTTTTGGACCTCCAGCTTCAATCCTTTGTTGATTCTCTCCCTTCCTTTGTCAAAGACACTACAGACTATATAAATAAAACACCATCTGAAAATCTCCTCCTCAAACTTTACTGGTAACTTTAGATGTGGTATCTCTTTATACTAACATCCCCCATGAAGAGGGAATAAACGCATGCCAAAAAGTTTGGGATACTAGGCCTATTCAATCACCATCAACAGGGTCCTTAGTTAATCTTCTGAGTCTTGTGTTAAAACGTAACAACTTTGTTTTTAACAACGAAAATTTTCTTCAAGTTAATGGGACTGCAATGGGCACGAGAGTAGCTCCATCTTACGCTAATATATTCATGGGCGATTTAGAAAAGCGTATGCTCCAGGTAGCACCTTTCAAGCCTTATAGTTGGCACCGTTTCATTGACGACATTGAAATGAAATGGACAGATACAAGACAGCACCTTGATTAATTTATGGAATTTATAAACAATTATCGTCCATCAATTAAATTCACTGCCAACATATCGGAAATTTCCAATGCATTCCTCGACACTACTTCAATGCTTGCCGACGGAAAAAATCAGCTTTAACCTGCACTCGAAACCGACCGATACACACGCCTATCTGCTACCAAACAGTTGCCATCCAAGACACTGTATCGACGAAATTCCATATAGTCTCTCCACCAGACTACGTCGGATATGCTCAGATGAGCAAACTTTCAACAATAGGAGCAGAGAACTTAAAGACCATCTAGTTAAAAGGGGTTACAAAGCACACAAAGTGCGAAAAACAATTGAAAAGGTTTCAACTCTAAAACGAACACCGTTGTTACAATACCGAAATAAAAAGAAAAGGAACTCTCGAATCCTATTTGTTACGACTTTCCATCCACAACTTCCAAATTTGTCAGCTATCACACGTGAATGCATGCCAGCCTTGCATGCGTCACCTAAAATGAAAGCCCTTTTCCAAGAACCACCACTTATATCTTTTCGCAGGCCCAAGAACTTGAAGGGCATGCTCGTTAAGGCTAAATTAAAATCACCTGTAATAGGACAATTTAAGACCTGTCCAGACAAACGGTGTCTTTTGTGCAAATACAGTCTAACAACGTCGACATTTGAGAGCACAGCAACTGGCGAGAAATTCAAAATTTTCGGCAATTTGTCCTGTAAATCCGAAAATGTGATATATGTGATTACGTGTGCGGTATGTCAACAGCAATATATTGGTGAAACAAAAAATTCACTAAATCTCCGTATTAATTTACATCGTAATCACATAAAGAAAAAGGAATTAACACAGGCAACGGCTGTCCATTTCAACAGCATAGGACATAGCTGGACAGACATGCAAGTTGTCGCAATTGACCAAAATAAATCTTGGAATGAGACAAAGCGACAAGCAAAAGAGCGGTTCTGGATGCAAAAAATTAAATCCAGCTTGAATATTAAAACCTGAATTTTGAGATGATTAAAATTCTAAAAGCAACGGGAAATTTGTGTTAAAATTTAAAAATAACACATTTTTCAATTGCAGATATTATTTCTTTCGGATTCACTACAATGTCTTCAATTATTGATTTTTTTTAAATACTTTTAGATATACAGTAACTGACAAAAGTTTTTTCTTCATCTCTGCATCTGCCTCCGGGCATTCATCTCGTATTACATTTGTGATGACCAGCGTGTACAATGTAGCTGTTATTGTTTTGGTTAGACTTTTTTGTATATAGTTTTTGTTTGATTTTATTTTTTATTTTTATTGTGTTTTGAAAAAGGCCCGGATAGGGGCTGAAATATTAACTGTATTATTTGTGTACTGTTCACTTTTGTCTTTTGTTTGATTATATTCTTCTCACAAAGTGTGTATCCTGTCGGATCCAGTACGTCGGGAATTTTGGTGTTGTTGCTTTGTTTATATATATATATATATATATATATATATATATATATATCAGCGGGCAAAAGTTGGTGACTGAGAAAGTTTTTAATTTATAGACTGGGGTGTTTTCTGCTGGAGAATTGAAGCAAAACATAAAATACAACTCATCTTCCATCCTTTGTAATGATGACGCAGTAGCCGTGATAGTGTAGAGGTTAGTGATATTAATATTCTTTTTTCAAATACCCGGCCAAATTACATGATTCTCATTTTACTTAAAAAATTAATTCATATATTAAACATTGGTGTCTGACAATGTTATGACCCACTTTTGTAGATATGTTGATACCTTTAAGTGAACGAACGCGTATTTCATTTTTTCATGCCGTTGAAGACGATCACTTTCAGCATAATTATAAATAATGTTATTTCATTTGCGATACAGATTTAGGCCAAACGGAAAAATGAAACAACAATATGCATTCACTCATTAGATGTTTAGCTAGTCTTCAAAGTATAGAGACTGGAGAGCCTTCTGCTGTAGAAATGAAACAAAACTTTGAATACAAATTATTTCTACATCTTTGTAATGTTAATGTTATAACGATGGTGGTATAGTAGGTAAAAAAAAATGTAGTGGTTAGTCTTGGATCATTTTGTTTTTGTTAGATGCAAGTTCAAATGTATGTTTATTACTATATTTTTCACGTAACTTATTAAATTACATGATTTTTATTTTACTAAAACTGTCATTAATATTAATCTACATAAAAGCTTACATACGCGGTTGTCTGAATGAATCCGCAAACGAATACTGAAAGTGGAAATTCTAAAACATAAAATCAAAATAATATGTCACTTCGCGTTGAAGAACTATGAGATCAATAGTNCAATTTGTGAAATAATAATGGTCATCACAATAACATCATTTTAAAGATATGACGTGTCAGTATCCCAATTGAAAGCGGACATTTTCAACTAGATTCACCTCTTCCCGGATTTGACTAACGACTTTGACATTTCCTGGATTGTTTTACTCATAATGTGACGAGTGCTGTTAATAGAGCAGGACATGGACATGCTTACCCTTCGCGAGCACCTTGTGTCACTCTCAGTATCACTTGAGTTCACACCAATAGTGCCTTTGTTTTGAATGTTATTTCTATTTTTTGTGCTTTGTATCTGTCTAACGTCAGTATTTATGTCTAGCGTCATTGTTTTCCGTGTTATTTGTTTGGCAATGTCTTTCGACTTCGAATTTTGTAAATTTCACTCCATTGTTCTTTTGATATTCTACAGCCGTTTTTTTATATGTCAATTCATGATGACTGTAAAAAGTCTGTAGTGATTAAATTACAACTGACTGTAGTAATTGAGCATAACCTAGGCGTATCGAGACAAAAGTAGGAAATGGAGACAATATATTGCTTTCATATACATAAATAAGCAAACTTTTGTGTTATACTTCCTTTTAATGGGAGGTCAATTCTCTTCAGATTACCTGGCTATAGCTACGGTGAGCTGTTGCAATCACTTTAAGTCTGTTACTCACCGTTCTGTCTTGCGCAAACTGGGCTTTTCATTCAAAGATATTTTTCTCCGAAACTGCTGGGACATTTGGAACAAAATTTTGTCAGAATCGTCAACGGATGGCCCATTGAAGAATCTAGTTTTTCAGGTTCACTTTATGCCCATAGTAACACTGTTACTAGGGAAAATCACATTCACATATGCTTCTTTTAAAGTCCCCGCCATTTAGAACAAATAAAAGTGACAACAAAAGTCCGAATCGATTAGAGGAAGAGACCAGTAAGGAAAATCCGTATAACATTCGACTGAATCAGGGAAACGCAATCCAACGCAGAACGTTTTTAGCAAGTCGTAATATTCCTGACTTGGAACGGGCATTTTATAAATAAAATGGTGGGTTAATTGATTGATTGAATATTGTTTAACGTCTACTCAGCAATATTTCAGCTATATCAAGACGAGAACAAATTTGTTGATAAATAATCACTTTGGGGTATGGAAATGGCCATGGGACGGGAAATTCTGACTGCCACTGGAAAAGTAGGGTGAGATCGTCAAGGGCGGGGAATTTAGCCTTGTAGCCGATCACCTACGGACCACCCCAAATGGAGCTTGCTACAAGGGTTCTTTAACGTGCAGGAAGCGTGGCATTTCTTCCAACACGTGGACCTGAGTTTACATCCCATCCGAAAGATGGGCTGTGTATTTATTAATCCCGCACAACCACGGAATGGGTCCTATTTCTATATCCCGGGACCCTCGGGGTCAGCCTCCGTTTAGGAGGGGTCACACCCCGCAAGCCGGAGGTACTGGGTTCTATTTCTATATCCCGGGGTTCCCTCGGGGTCCTCTGTTAGGATGGCTCATACTCCAAGCTCAGAGGATGCTGCGGGCCTATTCTTCAGCCGGGACCGCGCACGGCGGAAAATGGTGGGTTAAACCAGGTTTAATGATGCATTAACCTCCCACTTATATGACGACTAACTATAGCTTCTGTGTGCCAAGGTTGTGTTAAATGTGAAAGCCATAATATTGTCTACACTACATTATTACAATACGCCAATGTTTGACAGACCTCGAAAATAGTACTATACAAAATAGTGCCCCTTTATTTGTAGTGACTCTTGTCTACTAGACCCCTTGGGTGGATATCTCCAAAAGCTGTTTTTTCAAATACATGCTATACCCATTTTCAACATTCACGAACCTTAGTTGAACATTCGCCCCTCAAGGAAAATTTTCAAAGCTCTTGCATTGTACCCCTTATAAAGTTATTTTTTCAGGTTTACGCAATAATGGAAAATGGCTGCCAACGGGGAACAGAGTTAAACATTGGATCCTTCGGAGAATATATTGAAATATGTTTTATTTTTCAATATTTTTTGGGGTACATACTCTTTTCAAGATGACCACAATGTGGGATAATATTCTAAAATTGAATCCGAAGAGAAAATTTCAAACATCTCTCTAAAACTATTCTGTCGATGGGAACATAATTAAGCCCAAACAGCCCATATAAGTTTGTTTCCTGTTCTGCCGTACCTTATCGAAGATAACCACAAGTGGTTAACATAGTTTAACGTAGGGATCCTACGGTAGATGCACGAAACCTTTTGAAATCAATGAGCCAGTCGGATTTACCTGTTCGTACCTCATCAATCTGACGAACATTCTTTTAAATAGGAAACCTATGTGACATCTATTCAAACTCTTGATGAAACAACTTGGCTTAATTAGATTCATTCTTAGTCACACAAATGCTTTGGGAGGTCTTCTGCAAAGTTTGTGAATTTCATGTTCCTTTCTCAGTCAAGATGGCCATAAGTTAGAACATACTCAACATAGGACACTGGTTGATTTAAATTTAAATTTATTCTTGGAAGCAGCAATGGTCAAAATATGAAGCAATAACTTTTTAAAACAGTTTTTTTGATATTGTTCATAATTATATGTCTTCCAAAGTGGACAGCCTTTTGCCTCATTTATTTGCTGTATGATTAACTTCTTTCTCAAATGAAATGTACACAGAATGTTATATACGGATTAAAGTGTAAACCCATAAAAAAGAGGGTGACATCAGTTGTTCAGGACGGTCAGCCTTGCCCGTGTTTGTATCGATCAACTGGCAAATTGTCTTTGGGTCAATCCAGGAGTCAAAACCACTGATATCTCATATTTATCCCCGACGTCGCCTTTACGGCCATAACATTTCTTAATTGACGAAAGTAACAACGGCTGAACATATCCATGACTCAGCTGTTTCTGTGACAACGTCCTTGTTTGAAAATAAGCTCTTCCGTAACCAATAAGTGTGAAATATACAGTTCATTTGTTCAGTTCCTTCCTCCCTTCTCCCGTTGTTGCCTTACCTTTTTCACCCGACAAACACAAACACACAAGTGAGGTAAAGCGTGAATACATCTGCTTTTTAACATCTATCTATGGAGTAGTAGAATAACGAAACGCATTTCTTTTCGAATAAACATCACAAAATGTATTACTGACCCTGTATTGTGTGCGCATATGTTGGTAGGTACGTCCGTTATATAATTTTTAGATGGGAGGGGAGTCTTGGCCGATTTGGATTAGATAAGACATTGATTTTAATGTCGTTCTCTAACATTTCTCAATTAATTTATCAAATAAGCTGCTTTCAATTTCCCATAAGCTATTGTTTATTAGAAAAGTCACATGAAAAATTACAAATCCGTAAATTATAAAAATGTTAAAATTCTCTTAGTTGACTGAAAATTTAATTTCAGTCATGGATAGTTAAAAAAATTCATTCAGAAAGATTATTAGGATTGAACATCAATTTAAGAATTTCATGTACACAGTCCAAATTCAGTTTCCTTTTTAGTGCATTATACACAGTATATTCAAAGATTAATTTGATGTTAAATCCATATAACGATAGATTTACTTGAAATTAAATCGAGTGTAAATGTGTGACTTACTGTATCCAGTAGAATGGCAATAAACTGACATCAAATTTAAAATTAAATTTAAGATTAGACTGTCATTTATTTTTTTAAATCCGGAAAAGTACAATTACTTTACGAAAAATATTTTTAAATGAAATTGATAGTTTGTGTTGTACAGAAAATTTAAAGTAAAATTATTGTGCGTTAAATTGAGAGGGCAAAATACACTTTGAACCAACCAAGGCATACAATGCGAGAGCAAATAATAATGATATCTGTGCACTGCGTGAAAGGAAGTCTGTACTAAACAAAGTTCATTAAAACTCTAGAAAATCAAACGAATGCTTCCTGTTCTGGCAAACAATTTTATTTTTGAAAGATATCAGTCCATTGTAAAATAAACCCTGTTATGAACTTTAATATTTTCTTTCACTTCATATTGTTAAAAAAGCAATAACAATTTAATTGCTTGAATTTCTAACACCATTTTCTTTGGAAAGGAAAACATGAGAAAAAAAGTAATTAAAACATGGTTCAATGAGTTATATTTTTGACATCATCCACTTTACCAAAAAATAAATCGAATCGCTAAAGTAACATAACAGTAGATACCAAGCGAAATACTAAAAGAAGAAAAGACAAGCTAAAAAGAAAAAAATCAAGGTCATGTCAAAAACAAGAAAGCAAAGATATAAGGCTTTCGATAAAATAATTCAATTTCAAGGCATGGAAAACACCAGGTTCTGATATAATGGTTGGCTGTTCGCTGCAAACTTGTTTATATTCCAAAATATAGTTGTCTAATCTACCATGATGATGCAATAGGTGAATGAAGCGAAATGGAATATATGCACATGATAAAAAGTCTCTACAAATACATGGTTACGACAAGCAATGCAAAAACGCTTTTATTGTTGTTCTTGATCTTGAAGTCACCACGAGGCCTTCAACAATGCGCTTTGCTTATACCTCATAGTTAATCGAAGATTGCACCTTACCAGTTTGAGCGGAATTCTTTGCCAATTGTCGAACAACGCTGCATCCATGTCGTTTCTGGTCATCAATGCGGGATTGTCAATAAGCATAAAATAAACTAGAAAAACGCTCTTACAATCACTATCATCCGTTACCATTAGATGTTTTGAATGTCAACTGCACCGAGGCGGAAAATACATTTTGTTGACAGCCTTCAAAACGTTAATGTTCATATGGAGTAAGCTTTATTTAAATAAAACCTACATTTTTTACTAAAATGTTCGATTTTCTTTTATTTCTCTTATAGAAGCAATTAATTGATTGATTTCTTCTTCGGGGTAACAGCTTTTTAAAAAGGATTGTTTTAAACAGTTCAATTTGTGATTCTAAATCTTCTTTGTTGTTCGATGATCTAATGAAGCGTGTTATTTCGCCTATAATGAAGCCTTTCAATACAGACGATGGGTGAGCAGACGATCTTTCTAGATATTGGTATTATCCGTGGGCTTGTGATACAATTTCATGTCTACTATCTTGTCTGTCATCAATCTGTTTCCCTTAAATAATGTTATGTCCAGAAACTGTATATTTTGTCTGGAGTATTCATATGAAAATCCCAAAAAAGGGTTAATGCTATTTGTAATTTGGAAAATTCTATAAGGTTTTTTCTTCTCCGTTAAATATGATAAATCCATCATCTCTATATAATGACTAATGAATTAGGTTGTTGGTATATGGAAATAAAAGCAGTATGTTTGAAATTATTTCAAACATTCTAAGGTCCGTTAAACTAGGACACATTGGGGCTCCCATGGGTACATCAATAGTTTGTCGATAAATACGGCGATAAAATTCGAATTCGTTATTTTCTAGTACAAGTTTAAGAATAATTAAAAAGTCATCCTGAGGTGGTAGTGGTATATAATAGATAGTTGAGCTTATTTTTGGCCAAGCTCGCTCTACGGCTTCAATAATTTCTCTGTGTTCAAGATTAGTGTACGTGCTGCTAATGTCGAATGTTGCTAAAATGCTGTCCGCAGGTGCTTTAATTTGTTCTATTTTGTTAACGAAATCTGTGGAGTCCTGCGTGTAGGTCCACAGATTATCAATAACTGGTCTAAGAAAGTAATCTATATATTGACCGATTCTTCCTAATGGACTGTTACAGAGAGATACTATTGGTCTTCCAGGAATTTGTATTTTCTGTAGGTCTTTATTATCTTTTATTTTCTCTCTGTCTTTTATACTTAGCTTATGTATTTTGGGAAGAATATATAATCTTCCAATTCTTTCCTTTTCTTCGTTCACAATATTTTGGTGTGATATCGCCAACATGATGTGATTTATGTAGTTTTTCTACAGTTTTGTCAATGGGTTTTTTGATTTCGATAGTATGTGGTTCCGATAGTCTTACGTAATGTATATTGTCATTAAGTTGACTCAATGCTATATCAATGTATTTATTTTTATCCAGTACAACTGTGAATGAATTTTTGTCTGCCTTTTTTATAATTATGCTTATTTTTTTAAAGATTGCAATGCTATTCTTTTTTTTTGTTTAGAAAGGTCATCTTTGAATTTTCTAACGCTTAGGTTTTGAAGTTCCAGTTTTGTAGCAAATAAGTAATTTTCGACGGCATTGTTCCCTAAGTGCGGTACAAATCCTGAGTTTGTTCTGAATGGATGATAATTAACAGCTTTTGCACCGTCATCAAAGTGGTATCTACATCTCATTTTACGTGCTAGTTCATTAAAATCTCGTATTAGACTTTTTTCCCATTCTTTGTTATGGGACTAGGTATAAATTTCAATCCTTTGCCTAAACGTTATATTTCGGCACTACTGAGTTCTGTGTTTGTAAATAATTCAACATATTTTAGAGCATTTTGAACCTTGTATATGTGTTTTCTTCTTCTAATTCTGCTGTTGACACAATACAGGGGTTAACATAGTGAAAGTATGGACACAATGACATACACAAATGTACCTCACGTTTTCCAAAATATATAAGTTCTGAGCCCGAAAATCAATTATATAGGTGCCATCCAATCTTCCTGTAAAGGTCCATCTTTTTCAAGGCACTCTGAATTTCGCGACTTTTTCCAGTTTCCAAAGCAACAGCAGCTATTTTGAAGATTGTGTGACCGAAAAATCAATTCTATGAGTGCTAGCCATCCTCCTTGTGAAGTTTCATCAAATTTGAGGCATTTAAATTTCCAGCCTTTTTTCAGTTTTGGTGGCAAGAGCTGCAATTCTACAGAGATAGGTGGATGCACAATTACTTATTGTTAGTTAAATTCCTTGAAGTTATTTAACTTTTCGGAAACTTTCTTAAAAAACACAAAAGTTGTGTTTTACATTCGTACTAACGGACGGATGAACGAATGAACAGACGGACGGATAGACAAGCGTAAAACAATATAATGACTTCCCGACTTTCCGTCGCAGGCCATAAAAATGTCGATTTTTTGTTCTATTTCTAGAATTTGTGACATTGTCCTTTGTCGAATAAAGATCGAAATCCATGAGATTCCTTCTGTCGTCATATATCATGTCTTCTTTTCGTTTCTTGTTGATGTGACATGTGGTTCTAGAAATATTGTGCGGAAAGAAATAAAAATCATGTTTTTGATCTATTTTTAGAAGTGGTTACCCTAACCTTTGTCCTAGAGAACTCAAAATCAACAGGTTTCAACATCTGGTCATTAGTGGCTTCTCTGCCAAGTTTCATTTAGATATGACATGTGGTTCTGGAGATAATGCGCGGAAATGGATAAAATGTCAATTGTTTGTTCTATTTTTAGAAGTTGTGACCTTGACATCTGCTGCACTAACCTCAAAATCGATAGGTTCCTCGTCTCCATGTTTGTTCAAAGTTTTATTTAGATATGCAAGTGGCTCAGATGCACAGACACCATTCATCAAATTATAAGTTGAGTTCGACTTGGTCTCATCTCAGCTAAAAAATTGGGCAGGGGTTCTCCTTACAAATCACACATATTGCTGATAGCTGAAATGAAACAAAGTCCACTTTCAAAAATACCGTTGGCAGGGGGTCCAGATTAAAGATTATTACACATTTTCCACAATATTTCTTTCTTTAAATGTGAAAAAGGAACAAACATCTATACGCCCGTAAAACAGGGAAAACTGACCTTGTAGGACATTAAGGGGTGGAATATGCTGAATTAAAATTTTTAGTCTATAGCAGGATTAGCTCACAAGATTATTGAAAAGGAATTGTGCACTTACTATATTAGGAAAAGACTCGATCTGACATGTTATCTTCTTTCAACAAAATGTACATAAAGCTGAAATTAAGAAATAAAATAGTACAAAATCAATGGAAATAAACAACTTTTTCTAACAATCTTCAAATTTCCAATATTAATTATTGACATATTTTTCCGCCCTTGACACCTGCCCCTTCTTCTAATTAGTTTTTCTATTAGAATACACATCTCAGATTAAACTGCATGTAAATACAAAGCAAATAAACTTTTACATATATAATGATATATAGTGAAGTTTTACACACATATTACATACTGGTGTTGGTCTTTTGCATATAAATGAAGTTTTATTCTAGTTATATATGCATTTCTCTTAATTGGAAGTAACACCTCTGTTATATTATATATGTGTGCAAGCCTCTGGGAAAGCAAGGGAAGGGAACCTAAATATATATGCAGTAGATCAGTATGAATAAATAGCAACAATTATGAAAATGATTTATTTTAAACTTCATATCATCTTAATACCCCTTTGCGTAAGCACGTGCCTAAAATTCAAGATGTGTGCCAATACTTCCAATTGTAATGAGATTTATACAGTATGATTTGTTGTCTGATTTAATATTCTTACTGAAGAATAAATATGTACATTTCAACCAATAATTTATCATGAACAGCAAGTTATGTGAGTTACAATTAAACAGGGATTTTAAATTGTGCACCAAAGAAATTGCTGAAAATGAGGTTTCTATGTAGCTTCAGTACAAGTAAACCAATTGTGACATCATCTTTTTTTCTGGAAACGTTGTTAATATTTCTTTGTGAAAGTCAAAGCTTATCGTGGTTGTGAAATTAATTTCAGAGCATTAATAGAAGAAAAGTATCAACCCCTCTTGAAAGATGATATAGACTACTCTCAAACTCTCAGGCTAAGACATCTTTTAGCATCCCTCGGCAAGCCTCGGGACGAAACGATATCTTAGTCTGCATTTGTGAGATACAGCCTATCTCTAATGTTCTCTTGGGATACATACTATGTATATACCAGTGAAATAAAATTGATTATTAACTGTGAAATTATTTCCCATAATTTCACTCCAGGAAGTGACATCACAATAGAAGTTGTCAATGCTGTTCTCAAGTAAAGTGTAGCAGATTAAAAAGTAGTTCATAAGTTTAAAATATTCTTTAATTGAACCAATAAATATATAAGAAGATCTATATAATAAAAACAATAACTAAATTTAGATTATATCTATTGAAAATATTCAACTCATGATAAAAAAAAATGCTTTGATTCACTTATTCGGAGCGCATATTCGTAAATTACTACGTTTTTAGATCATCCGTTGAATACTTTGCTATAATCAGATATTTGAATTGTAGCATAATTAAATTTTACTGCTATTATTAAAAAAAATGTTATTTTAACCACATTCCAGAATTTCAACTGGTTGTTAGTTTCTTACATGTGATAATATAGAGTAAACTGATACTAAATTACAAAAATGCCTAAATTTTATAATAAGCAGTAATTTCATTATGATGTATATGTGTTTCGAGAATTAACCTCTCATCAGCAGCATTAGAACCAAATACAAATTTGGAATCCACAATCCAAAAGAGGTAAAAAAATATCCATTACCTATCAGAAACTGTGGAAACAGGATATTTCTAGCCCACCCCTTGCACTGCTAATTGTTTGCAAAATCTTAGGGGTTCTTCATACATGATAAAGAAGCCAGGTCTCTGTCTGGGCGTGGAATAGGTATGTTTTATAGGACTACTAGTACAGTGTTATGGGGCAGAAACGACCAATTAAAGTCAGCAAAGATAAAACAAAATTGGCTCAAATTAACTTTTTAATCAGACGAAAAAAAATAATTATTTTACAAATTAAATACAATATATAACTTATCTGACAATAATGAAGTCCAAGTAATAATCCAAATGAACAGTTCACTTAATTCCACCAATAAATGTCCAATAGAATAATCCTTATAATCCTCACTAAATAGTTGATAATAGATTCACAATAATTGATGTCGATTTCCAATATAAACTTATTAATCCTGTATAAACTTATTAAACTGACTGACTTAACACTTTTCAGCTACCTCATATAAATATATTTATTCTTTTCAGAAAAATCTTCACTGGATATAACTAGAACTTTCTAATCAACTAATTATCACATGACTAAAATGATTATGTAAGGAAAAACTCTAGAAAAATCTATGTGTTAAAATCCGAATTTAAATTCTAGAATATTCCACATGTTCTAAGGTGTAATAACCTTGACCCTTGTTTATTGCAAACAAGTATCATAACTAGGCCAAACAAATTACATAATATTAAGGCCATACAAATTAAAAACAATGAATAAAATGCATTATAGAATATTTACAACATTTAATTACCTATAACACCTCTCCCCAAAAGAAAATGTTTGAATGCAATGAAAAACATTTAAAATAAACAATGAGGTGTTATGAAATTTATCAAACTCTTGACAATGCGTCTGCAATGACATTATCTTTTCCTTTAATATGTCTTATGTCTAGATTAAAACCTTGTTAAGTCAAACTCCACCTCAAAAGTCTTTGATTTTTATCTTTCATTTTATGAATAAATTTAAGAGGGTTGTGATCAGTATATACAATGATAGGCTGAATTGAAGCTGTTATATAAATTTCAAAATGTTGTAAAGCCAAAATCAGAGACCAACATTCTTTTTCAATGGTGGAGTAATTCCTCTGGTGTTTATTAAATTTTCTAGAAAAATAACAAATAGGATGGTCTATACCATCTTTACCTTCTTGTTATAAAACACCGCCAGCAGCAACATCACTGGCATCTACTGCTAACTTAAATTGACAATCAAAATTAGGTGTTGCTAAAACTGGCGCACTTTCTAGTATGGCTTTCAGTTCTTCAAATGACTCATCACAACTTTTAGACCAAATAAACTTTACATTTTTTCTCAATAATTTAGTCAAAGGCTCAGTAATTGAAGAAAAATTTTGACAAAATTTTTCTATAATATCCAGCCATTCCCAGGAAACGCATCAATTGTTTCTTATTTTCAGGTTTAGAAAAAATAGAAATAGCACTAATTTTAGCATCAATAGGTTTTACCTGACCCTGACCTACAACATGTCCTAAATAGTTTACATAAGCACATCCAAATTCACTCTTTGAGAGGTTGACTGTTAACATAGCACTACTTAAACGTTCAAAAAAGTTCGGAGTATCTGAAGATGTTCTTTCCAAGTGTCACTATATATAAGAATGTCATCAATGTATGCTTCACAACCGTCAATTCCAGAAATAACACTGTTGATGAGACGCTGAAAAGTCGCCGGTGAATTTTTCATGCCAAAAGCCATCACTTTGTATTGGAATAGTCCATCCGGAGTAACAAAAGCGGAAAGTTCTTTTGCACGCTCTGTAAGAGGAACTGGATAAAATCCTTTTAATAAGTCAATTTTTGTTATGTATTTAGCATTTCCAATTTCATCAATACAGTCATCAATGCGCGGAATTGGAAATGAGTCAGTTTTTGTAACACTGTTTAATTTTCTATAGGCCGTACACATGCGATAAGTTCCATCAGCTTTTGGCACTAGAATACAAGGCGAGCTCCAATTGCTTTTGCTAGGTTCAATAAAGTCATTTTTTTTAACAAATACTGAATTTCATCATGCAGGTACTTTTGTTTGATCGGATTCAGTCGATATGGATGCTGATTAATCGGTACTGAATCACCAACATCAACGTCATGAAATATTTTATCAGTTCGTGTTGGAATGTCCGGAAACAAATGTTCAAATTCATGGAGTAACTGTTTCAATTGTTCTTTTTGAATCACTGGCAAATGTTGAAGTTTCGAATCCAAATCTTGTAGAATCTGTGAATTTTCCAGCATCGGTGTAATAGATGGCGAATCATTCTTTTCACAAAAGTCATTTTCGGAATTGTCAGGGTCAACACTAACTATATTTACAGAATGTACAATATTTGTGCTATTTCTATCTATATAAGGTTTTATTATATTTACATGACACAACCTATTATGTCTACGTCTTTCAGGTGTTTTAATAACATAATTTAAATCACTGATTTTCTTTTCAACAATATATGGACCAAAATATCTGGCTTCAAGTGGCTTTCCAGGAACAGGAAGTAAAACATGTACTTTGTCACCAGGGTCAAAATTACGTTTTACAGAATTTTGGTCATACTTGGCTTTGATAGATTCTTGACTAGATTTAAGATTTTTATTGGCTAAATCACAAGCTTTAACAAGTTTAGTGCGAAAGTCTGAAACATAATCAAGGAGATTTAAGTGGTCTTTTTCATCAGATAAAATTTTCTCATTTAAAAGTTTGAGTGGGCCCCTAACTGTATGTCCAAAAACTAATTCAAAGGGACTAAAACCTAATGATTTCTGGACTGCTTCTCTTACAGCAAATAAAAGAAAAGAAATTCCGTCATCCCAATCTTTCTCTGTGTCAATACAGTAGGTCCGCATCATATTTTTTTAAGGTTTGATGAAATCGCTCTAAGGCGCCTTGACTTTCAGGGTGATATGCAGATGATCTGTACTGTTTAATGCCTAATTCACACATTACTTGTTGGAAAATGCCTGACATAAAGTTTGAACCTTGGTCTGATTGAATAGATTTAGGTAGGCCAAACAAAGTGAAAAAATTAGTTAAAGCCCTAACTATAGTTTTAGTCTTTATATTTCTTAAAGGAATAGCTTCAGGGAACCTTGTGGATGCACACATAATAGTTAAAATGTACTGATTACCAGATTTAGTTTTTGGTAAAGGACCTACACAATCTATTAATATTCTACTAAAAGGCTCCTCAAAGGCAGGTATTGGTTGAAGAGGTGCTTTTGGAATAATTTGGTTTGGTGTCCCTACTAATTGACATGTATGACAGGACTTGCAGTAATTGGAGACATCTTTTCTAAGATAAGGCCAATAAAAATAATTTAAAATTTTGTTGTAAGTCTTATTGATACCTAAGTGTCCTGACAAGGGAGTATCATGGGCCATGCTTAATATCTCAG
>MJUU01027575.1:80879-111813 GCA_002080025.1 Modiolus philippinarum
TATTGGTAAAAATATATATGCTATATTTGGCTGAAATACCCCCAGTTTCCCTTTCTCTTCTGATTAAACTTTATGTCTTGTGTATTATTTAATTTCTTTAATAAAGTCAAATATTCAAATTCATCATATCAAAAGTTTACTTACGTTTCTAAGATTTTATGACATTAATAATATCCAGAGATAGACTATAAATCAAATTTCATCATTTTTTTACGTTTTTTTTTCTACCTTGATTTATGATGTAAACTTGTTACAGCATTTAATTTCCAATATGCTCATTACCTGCTTGATTTTATACCTGATAAGAAGGTGTAAAACTGCATGTTTCTTTGGGACATAGATCAAAGGTAGACCATAGGTGTGTTTATGAGATGACATTAAACATCAATTCTTAACTTGATTCTAATATACAATACCCCTAGCTGTGATTGACCACCTGTCAGTTTTCACCTGGTAGATGCTAATCAGATGCACAGGTAACTTTTCACCTGGTCGTTCTAATCAAGTTATATGTTATCATTTCACACCTAATTAATTCAAGATAAACTACCACCAGAATGACCTTTAATTCAATTATAATTAACATAATTATCATTTTATTCAATATGTACAAATATTATAGATACAAGTTGTATTTTTAATGATTAAAAGACAAAATTAAAAAAAGAAATCAATTTAATTCTTAAATATAAATATTGATAAAGTTTTTCTATGATATTTAAACACTTAAATCAAAATAGCAATCGAAATATGTGTACATTTATTTAATAAAATATCAGAATTTTCTATTCATATCAACTCATATATCATTTTGTTTTCAACTCAATGTTGTTTCCAGGAAGTTTATCTAGGCATAATCGCAACGCCCCCTGGTGTTTAAAAACCCTCCTTTGTCTTTAACCCGAATAATCCAGTCGTTATATTCCACTCACTCCGATCACTCCATTAACGCCTGAACGCTTACCCTATGTAAAACGCGTCAATCGGAAGTGCCTTATTGCAGTGCATTGTGGGTTTAAACCGTCTGTTGATTTTGTACGATAACTTTTTGATTTTTTTCAAATTGGTTATTTTTGTTTAATTGTTTTCGCTTGACCGTAAAATGATATATACTATAAACTGACCCAAGCGTAGGGAATACAATGTTTGTTGGCGATTTTTTTTCACACAGGTGTGAAATTCTAACAACTGTTTATCTATTATTAGAATGACATGTGAACTCTGAAGATCGCAAAATAAACCTTTAATTAACACATGCCACCTTGGTATATTGAATTACAACAAAATTTTATTGCAAAGCAAACAAATTTCATGAGATGTTTAGACTGTTTCATTCAAAACACAATCAAATATAACTTTTGATAATAATAAACAAATAAATAAAAACAAAATAGGAACTAATATATGTATTTTCAGAATAAAATAAATGTTCATTTGATATTTGAATAACATATCTAATCGAATTTCGTGAAAACTAGAATTGACAATTTATCAAGAGCTCTTATTATGATCTAGATCTATATTCCCAATACACATTTCGAAAAGATTCACGTTACTTCTGTTCCGATGTCAAAAATCGTTTCATTTTAACCTTGACCATATCATAGATTTTTAATCGATAATATTTTTTAAAATTTTTAAATGCATAACATTCCAAAATAACACTTATCCCGAAAATACTGAAGGTTGCAATTCGAAGTACAAACTGTTTTGGTTTATGATCGAGATAATTTCTCACATTTTTTGTACACTTTTGTATTATCAAGCACCTAAACTTTACCGTGTTGAAAAGTGCACATCGAATTTACATCAATATTTTACATCCATATAAAGTTCGTGAAATAACATCTTCGTTATATTCTAAATACACATTTCGAGAAAAAAAAATCACGCTACTTGCTGTTCGAGGTAAAAAAAATCGTGTATCATTTGAACATTGACCATATCTTACACTTTTATTCGATAATCCTTTTATTCTTTTAATGCATAATATTCTAAAATAGCATTTATCCCTCAAATACTGAAAGTCGCGATTCGAAGAACAGTGTTTACATTTTTGGTTTGTTTACAGTAGGAAGTTCTAACTGCGCATGCACCTTCTTATCTCGTCGCTGATTGGCTCTATTCTCCGTAGAGCAGCTGACGCGCTCAATCAACATAAGGAATTCAAGCCCTCATAGCAGAGAATCGGATACGGAGAGGGATTGAATTATTCGAGTTACTATGTCTTTTGATTTTAAAGTAACACAAACTTGTATTAATGTAAATTTTTATGAGGAAAATAATTTCTCCCATTTTGACCAGCCAATCAAAATCAACCTACATGACCTATAAATAGACATTATTTATATGATAAAAATAAACATGATTCAATGTGTGATTGTCAAGTCTCAATATATGTATTATGTGTTGGATTATAATAACATTAAGATTTTAGTAACACTTTTAATTGTGATTTAAACATAGGTAAAATTAAAAAATATATTCCTCCAATGGCCCATAGAAATAAATTATATCATTTACATTGTCATTTGTGTAGTGGATTTATTTACAGTATTAAATGAGAGACTAGAGGCTCAGACACTGAGCCTGTATCGCTCACCTGACAAAATGCTGAAGCAGGGTTTCCAAGTTCTGCATAGGGCCAAAATAAACTGTGTTCTGTGCTGGTGGCCATGTTTTTTATCAGATCGGAACGAAATGAGCAATCTTTGTTAAGGACCTTCAGTTCATCATTCCTGTAAAGTTTGGTTGAATTTGCTTCAGTGGTTTCAGAGCAGAAGAAGAAAATGTGAATTTTCCCGTAGGGTCCAATGTTAACCCTAAGTACTGCATTGGCGGCCAAGTTTTTTATCGGATAAGAACGAAATGAGCAATCTTTGTAAAGGACCTACCATACATCATTTCTGTAAAGTTTGGTTGAATTTGCTTCAGTGGTTTCAGAGGAGAAGATGAAAATGTGAATTTCCCATAGGGCCAATGTTAAACTATGTTCCGTGCTGGCGGCCATGTTTTTATCGGAACGGAACAAAATGAGCAATCTTTGTTAAGGACCTTTAGGGCATCATTCCTGTAAAGTTTGGTTGCATATGCTTCAGTGGTTTCAGACCAGAAGAAGAAAATGTGAATTTTCCCATAAGGTCCAATGTTAAACCTAAGTTCCGCCCTGGCGGCCATGTTTTTTATCGGATCGGAACAAAATGAGCAATCTTTGTAAAGGGCCTTCCATACATCATTCCTGTAAAGTTTGGTTGAAATTTTTCAGTGGTTTCAGAGGAGAAGATGAATATGTGAAAAGTTTAACGGACAGACGACGGACGGACTACGGACGCCAAGTGATAGCAATAGCTCACACTGACCCTTTGGGTCAGGTGAGCTAAAAAACCTGCTTTTATACAGGTTCATTTGTCATAAGGTTTGAAGTAAAGCATGTTTTTTGGGGTTTGTGTTGTAGTTTTGTGTGAATTTTTAGAAATATTTATAGGTATACTTATATTTCTATATATAGAAATATTTATAGGTATATTTAGGTATATAATTTTTAGAAATATTTATAGGTATACTTATATTTCTATATATAGAAATATTTATAGGTATACTTAGGTATACTTATAATTATTTTGTGTTTCCTTCAGTCTCCTTTTTGATTTTGATTTTACAGATTTAGAGGTTCATGGAGCCAAAATTGCTCATTTGTGAGTAATTCAGTTTTTGAATCCGCAATCCTTCAAAACTGCTAGTCCAATTCCAACCAAACTTTCAGGATATGTTGTTCAACTGGTGTAGATGTGCACCTGATACTTATAACTTTGATTTAACAGATTTTAGAGGTATACGGAGCTAAAATTGCTCATTTGTTTGTTAGCCTGTCGGTTTTTGAATCTGCAACTCTTTCAAAACTGCTCGTCCAATTCCAACCAAACCTTCAGGATATGTTTTTTCACCTGGTGTAGATGTACACCTGATACTTGGAGTTTTGATTTTACATATTTTAGAGGTTCATGGAGCTAAAAATGCTCATTTGTTAGTCTGTTGGTTTTTGAATCTGCAACTCCATTAAAACTGCTAGTCCAATTCCAACCAAACTTTCAGGATATGTTTTTCACCTGGTGTAGATGTGCACCTGATCCTCAGAGTTTTGATTTTACATATTTTAGAGGTTCATGGAGCCAAAGTTGCTCATTTGTTATTATGATTTGTTAGTTAATCCTCAACTCCATCATAGCTAGATTCCAACCAAACTTGCAGGATGTGTTGTTCACCTGATCTTGTTGTGCATCTGATATGTAATATTTTGATTTTACAGATTTTAGAGGTCCAGTGAGCCATAATAGCTCATTTGTAAATTTAGTTTGTTAATGTGGTACTGTTTCAAAACTATAAGACTTAGTCATTATTCCAACCAACCTTTTAGAATTTGTTTGTCACTTGATTCAATTGTGCACCTGCTACTGTAAATTTTGATTTTACAGATTTAAGAGGTTCACTTTGCCAAAAATGGCTCTTCTATAGTGCAGGCGACACAAGTGTTCCATGGAACACCCATCAATTTTTGAAAGGCAAGTTTAGCTGAAGATTCCATGTGATAACATTTGTATAAAATCCTTACATTTTATTTGTACTTCAGACTTGAAATAATGCCACCTAAAAAGAAGTCAACAGAACAAAAGAAGAGGGAGAGAAGGGAAAAGGGAAGGTCAAAGAAAACTAATTCTACCTCATCAGCCAAGGATGTGTCTTCATAGTCTGCAAATGTGTCAAATGATGCAAATATCAAGAGCAGGAGTGTACTGAAAATTGGTAAAGCAGATAAAACAAGTACCGAAACACATGTTATGTCCGAGGAAGAAAGTGAAAGGACAAGTGCAAGTTATATGAAGGAAGTACTGGGCCACAATATGTTTCTAATGAAAGAAGTGAAGAGACACTAATTTATTCAAATGAAACAAGTGCCGGGACACATGTTTTGCCCGGGGAAGAAAGTGATAGGACACTTGACAAGTTATATGAAGTAGGAGACAGGAGCGCAGGGACATTAGATAATTCTACACTGTCATGTAGTGGATTGTACAATAAACAAGATTTGAAAGAGTGTTGCACACTAAATGAAAACCATATTAGCAGCTGCAATAAAAACCAGAGGCTCCCAGGAGCCTGTTTCGCTCACCTGGTTTTCAGTTGCCACAATCAAGGTAACAATGTAAGTTATACAGTTGATCATCAGTTTCTGAACTTTCGTAGGTCGAACACCACCAAAATCATGAACTGTTTTTAAAGTCTGATCATGTTTTATTATATTTCTTTGTTGGGCTTTTTTGATAAAAATGTTCTTGCTAAGGACCACTTTCGACACCAGTTTTGAAGTCGAGACGTCATTTTGTAAATGGCAGTCAACAAACAATTTTAAACATTGGCTTTGAAGTCGCAACATCAATATCTATTTGGAAATCAAATTTCTTTGAAATCGGACGATGTTGAATTTTCCCGCCTTTTTTGGCGGCCATTTAGAAAATGGCGGTCAACGAATAATTTTCAACATCGGTTTTGAAGTCGCAACATCAATATCTACATGGAAACCAAATTTCATTGAAATCGGACAATGTTGAATTTTCCCGCCTTTTTTGGCGGCCATTTTGAAAATGGCCGTCAAGGAACAATTTTCAACACCGGTTTTGAACTCGCAACATCAAGATCTACTTGGAAACCAAATTTTATTGAAATCGGACAATGTTGAATTTTCCCGCCTTTTTTGGCGGCCATTTTGAAAATGGCGGTCAAGGAACAATTTTCAACATCAGTTTTGAAGTCGCCACTGCATGGCAAACATTTCATCAATTTACACTTAACCTTCATCTTCTATAGTTATGGAAATAATAGATGAAAAATACAAAAATTAAAAAAATTCGGTGAAAAAAGGGCAATAACCCCTACAAGGGTTTATGGATTTTCTTCAAAATTTCAGGGTGGGTAGATCTTGATATGCTGAACATTTTTGCAATTTACACTTGATCTCTATTCGTTACAGTTTTTGAAATAAAAATTAAAAATGCAAAAATTTTGAAAATTTCACGGAAAAAGGGCTATAACTCCCAGACGGGTTTTCAGATTTTCTTCAAAATTGCACAGTTGGTAGATCTCATCATGCTGATCATTTTTACCTCTGTCAGATTTTTGATATCTGTAACAATTTTCGAGTAATTTGCAAAAAAAAGCAATTTACCCCCATGTTCTATTTTTAGTAACAGCAGCCATGTTGTTTGGTCTATGGACATAAAAATCACAAACTTGAAAGAGCAAACCCTTGTGATGATTCTGACCAAGTTTGGTTAGTATTGGCCCAGTAGTTTCAGAGGAGAAGATTTTTGAATAAAAGTTAACGGACGGACGGACGGACGGACGACGGACGCCGAGTGATGGCAAAAGCTCACATGGCCTTTGGCCAGGTGAGCTAAAAATGAAGCAAACTTGAATGACAACAAAATGAATATGACAACTGCTCAATCTTCATGCAGCAATGAACAATGTAAATCAAACTCAAATCAGTTTTCTTTTATAGACAATGAAATACTTCTGCAAAAGGTCTACACAATCCTCAGTTGGTCCACAACTCTCAAAAATTAGGAAAAGGAAAGCATCAACAGAGATATCAACAGATATTTTTCATTCTGAAAATACTAAAAATACTTCAAAGAAACAGATAGAAAGGAAAGCTGTATGGAAACAAAATCTGCCTGAAGATAAGCTAATTAAGATGAGGGAGACTGACAAGATACGTAAAGCCAATAAGAGAAAAATTTTATCTGATGACGCTAAATCTTATACGAGAGCTGTGGATAAGAAACGGAAAATTGAATCCAGGAAAAGGTTAGATGAGGAGGCAAAACTATGTGCAAGAGAATTTGACAGAGAAAGGAAAAAAGAATCAAGAAAAAAACTACCTGATGAGGCAAAATTATGTGCTAGAGAAGTAGACACAAAACGAAAAAAAGAAGCCAGAAAAACTTTAGATGATGAGGCAAAAATGTGTTCAAGACAAAATGACACAAAACGAAAAAAAGAATCCAGGAAAACATTAGATGACGAGGCAAAAATGTGCGCTAGAGAAGCAGGAAGAAAACAAAGGGAAAAAAGCAGAGAAAGTCTGGGTGATGAGGCTAAATTATCTGCTAGAGAAGAAAACACAAAACGAAAAAAAGAATCCAGAAAAACTTTAGATAAAGATGCAAAAATATGTGCCAGGGAAGCTTGTAGAAAACAGAGAAAAAATGCAGAAAAAGGCTAGGCAAGGAGGCAAAATTACATGCAAAAGCAGCTGACAAAAAAAACAACATAATGTTAAAAGGAAATCTATGACTGCTAGTGCTAGAAAGGAAGTTCAGGCTTCAGATAAAAGACGTAAATCTAATAACAGGTTAAACAGAAAATCTAACACTGATGCTGCAGTAAAGACTTTTCTTCAACTAATCAAGTTTGGACCAACATACATCTGCACTGTGTGTCATAGACTCATGTATAAGGAATGTGTTGTTTGTTTTAATGAAATTAACTATTCAAAATGTGACAAGGACACTAAGAAAAAGAGTATTGATGGACAACAATACATTTGCACTACTTGTAACTGGAATTTGAAACGTAATACTCTTCCCTCACAAGCTGTGGCCAATACTTTGCAGCTAGATGATATTTCTGAACAGTTGAAGGATCTCTCAACTCTAGAATCTATGTTAATTAGTAACCTTTTATGAAGATATTGGCATTGCCCTGCGGCAAACAGAAAGCAATACATGGAAGTGTTGTCAATGTTCCAGTTAATCCAGAAGAAACATGTTCTATACTGCCACGTCTACCGTCATCGTCGTCATGCATTACAGTGAAACTAAAGCGAAAAATTGAGTATCGTGGGCATGTCATTCTTCAGTCAATTAGACCATGGCGCATAATGCAGGCTATACATCACCTCAAATTTATTGTGAAGAACCCTCATTACCAGGGAGTAATTATAAATGACAATTGGGAAAAGGACTGTTCTGCAGATGATGAACAGTTATGGGATTCACTTACAGCAAACAATTCATCTTCTAATTCAGCTTTTCATATTGAATCAAGTACAACTAACAATGTGGATATTCCAGAAACAGACATACCGGTAATGGCAAAAAGTACCAGATCAACAGACCAGCACGAGTCAGATGATGATGATGATACTGATGTTGACGAACATGAACTGGTATACCATATGACTCGTGCTTGCAACCTTCAGATATAAGCACAGATAAAGATTTTCTGTTAAATTTGGCACCAGGAGAAGGGAAAAAGCCTATTTGTATGTTTGCTGATAAGAACAGTGAAGAAATGGCTTTTCCTACACTTTTTCCTACTGGAAAATTTGGTTTTTATTGTCAGCGGGAAAAACAAGTATCTATGAAAAAGTACTTCAACCAAAAAATTTTGAACTCAGATACTAGATTTGCTGCATCAACTGAATATCTTTTCTATGCACAGTATCAATGTGAAGCTAAGGAGGTAGCAGATTGTTTAAGTATAGCTATGAGAAAGTGCAAAGGTCAGCATCAAGTGCAGAAAATTACAGCAGGACAAATTAAGGATGCTAATGAAATGAAAAGATTAGCTCGTTCAGACTTGAGCTACCATTTCTGCAGAATGTTCGTGGCTCGCCAGCTTTTTTCAACAAGATGCTTTATGACTTACTTGGTATGATCAAACAGCTAGGAAGTTGCACATGGTTCCTTACATTATCTGCTGCAGACATGAAATGGAAGGATACAATTCAAGTAATAGCAGCACAACATGGAGAAAAACTGTAAGATGAGCAAGTAGAAGACTTAACCTGGGAACAAAAAAGTATATGGCTGCGTTCCAACCCTGTTACAGCTGCTCGGCATTTCGAACATCGACTTCAGTTATTCATAACAACATTAGTTCTTGGAAAGTCTAAACCCATTGGTGATATACAAGATTATAAATACAGGATAGAGTTTCAGCAGAGAGGTTCTCCTCATTGTCATATGCTTCTCTGGGTTAAGGATGCTCCTACTATTTCAGAACACACTACAATAGAGGTTGCAAAATTTGTTGATAAATACATTTCTTGTACAGTTCCAGTTTCTGATGAACTAACAGCACTGATTCAAAGTCTTCAATGTCATCATCACTCAGCCACATGCCGAAAACATGGATCTAAGTGCAGATTTTCCTTTCCAAAACCGCCCATTACTGAAACAACTATTTTTATCTCGAAGCCATGAAATGGCTGGAGAGATGTTAATATGACAAGAAAAAATCACGTGAGGCTTCAAGCCTATTAACAGCTCGATAGACGATCTTCGTGCTTCCGATAAAATATAGTGCGCAAGTTTCTGTCAAAATCGTATACATTGTATTTTTAAGTTGTATTTCTTTATTTTCTTGAGTTGAATACGGTGTTGTGTTTTATCAAATTGAAAACAATATGCATGTTTATCAAATTACTCGTTTTTTTATATTGTGTCTCGGATCAACTAACCTGTCGCACAATAATTTGTCAAAGATGAAAATAACATTAGTTTACCTGTGACAGTGTATATATTTATAGCAATGAGATCGACATGCGAAATCACACAATCCGATTATTTTCACGTATTACGGAATAACTAAATACATGCAGACGTATGCAGCTACGTGTAGATTTTCAGGGCTTCGAGATTCAGCTCCATCGGAGCTTTGATTTTACCATATAATGAGCTAGTAGATAACCCAAGTAAGACCCTATTTACTGAAGTCTTGACTGCTGTATATAACAAATTAGACGAGATGCAAACTGGGTCAAACACCACATTATTGTCAATTCTGAATGATCTGGAGATTGAAGAATCATTATATGTCAAAGCCTTGAGATGGATTAAAACAAAACAAGGTCAGCCAGCTATCTTATACAAGCGTAGTCCATCCGACAGTTTTATTAACAACTTCAATCCAACACTAATGAAGGCATGGCAGGCAAACCTAGATTTACAGTTTGTAACAAATGTGTATGCTTGTATTATGTATGTCGCTTCATATATAAGTAAACCTGAAAAGACGCTTGGAGATGTTCTGAAGTCTGTGAGTCGAAATGCAGCACCATTAGGACCAAAAAAAATGATGGAGACAGTCTCAAAGAAATTTTTGTCCCATCGTGAAGAAAGTGCACAAGAAGCTGTGTATAGATTGTTACCACTACCTCTAGCAAAAGGCTCTCGCGAGGTTGTCTACATTCCCACAGATTTTCCAGAAAATAGAACAAAATTTTTGAAACCGTTTAAAGTAATAAAGGAGTTAGATGATGATGATGACGACTTATACCAGGAAGGAATGTTGGACAAATATCAATTAAGGCCAGATTCCATTGAGCATCTTTGCTTGGCAGACTTTGTTGCTAACTATACATATTCAAGGAAAAAAAATAACGACTCAGAGCCAGATGTCCTTGGTGTTAGTGATGATATAGCTCAATTATCAACTACATCTGACAGTTTACCAAAGATAATTAAGCTGAAAGCAAAACCAAGAACAATGGCACTCCGTTCTAAACCAGTTATCATCAGAACACACCAATTCTCCATTGTAAAACAACCAGAAGAGTATTTCCATTCTAAACTTGTTCTGTATAAACCATGGAGAAATGAAACAAAAGATCTCAAATCCGCTGATGGATCATACAAAACCAAATATTTTGACTGTTTACCTCAATTAAAAGAGAGAATGACTTTATATGAACCAAATATGGAGGAATATAATCAAGCCGTACAAGACCTAGATGAAAACGGCCCACCTGAAGATGCTTGGGCTACATTAGCTGCACAAACAGAGCAACAGCAGCTAGAAAACAGACAGGAAGGTGGCACTGAAGATCCTGACTATGAAGCAATAGCCCTTACTGATGCAACTGAACCAAGAGATATTGGATTAGTACCACATGAGTATGAACTGAACAGTAGAAAGATAACAACACAGCAGTGGCTTGATATGACAGTTTCTCTTAATAAAGAACAACGAGACATCCATCAATTTATTGTTCAGTGGTGTACAGAAATGTCTTTGACTTACAAGACCTCAAAGCGACCTAAACCATTTCATATCTTCATCTCAGGTGGAGCAGGAACTGGCAAGTCTCACCTTATAAGCACTATTGTTCAGACAGTTAATAGGATGCTTTATGTTGGTCAAGGAACAGATGATATTGTGTTGATGGTTTGTGCATTTACTGGTGTTGCAGCATTCAATATAGAAGGGCATACACTTCATTCAGCTTTTAGCTTACCAGTAAATAAGTCAAAGAGGGATGATTACATTCGTCTATCAAGTGAACAACTTAGCAGTACGAGATCAAAGTTGGGAAACCTTTGTTTGTTGATAATAGATGAAATTTCATTTGTTGGAGCAGACCACCTGTATACCATCCACAGACGCTAATCAGAGATTATGACCTCAGATGAACCTTTTGGAGGAATTTCAGTCTTGGCGGTAAGAGATCTTTCACAACTACCACCAGTAGCCCAAAAGCCTATTTTTGAATCTACTTCTGACCACATTGCATCACTTTATGGCTCTCTTTAGAAAATAAATGTCATATGTATCCAAAGAGTGTTCTTCATATTTATGCATTTAACAGAGATGTTGATGCTCATAATGCAGAAATGTTGGAAAATTTGAATGCACAAGTCATTACAATAACTGCGGTGGATTCCAAAACTGATTATCAGACAGGAAGAATAGATACCGTTATTTTTGATGAAAATAACTAGAGGCTCCCAGGAGCCTGTATCGCTCACCTGGCTTTCAGTTGCCACAATTGTGGTAACATTGTAAGTTATACAGTTGATCATCAGTCTCTCAAACTTTAGTACCTCCAACACCACCAATATCTTGAACAGTATTTATAGTCTGATCATGTTGTACTAGCTATTGTCAACAAACAATTTTCCCGCCTTTTTTGGCAACCATTTTCAAAATGGCGGTCAGCAAACAATCTTCAACATAAGTTTTGAAGTTGCGACATCAATACTTATTTGGAAACCAAATTTCATTGAAGTCAGACAACATTTAATTTCCGCCTTTTTTGGCGGCCATTTTGAAAACGGCGGTCACTTAATAATGTTCAACATCACTTTTGAAGTTGCAACATCAATACCTATTTGGAAACCAAATTTCATTGAAATCGGACTATGTTGAATTTTCCCGCCTTTTTTGGCGGCCATTTTGAAAATGGCGGTCAACGAACAATTTTTGACATTAGTTTTGAAGTTGCAACATCAATACCTATTTGGAAACCAAATTTCATTGAAATCGGACAATGTTGAATTTTCCCGCCTTTTTTGGTGGCCATTTTGAAAATGGCGGTCAACGAACAATTTTCAACACAGGTTTTGAAGTTGCCTCAGCATTTCAAACATTTCATCATTTTACACTTAATCTTCATCTTCTATATTTTTGGAAATAAAAGACAAAAATACAAATATTTTAAAAATTTTATGAAAAAGGGCAATAACTCCTACAAGGGTTTATTGATTTTCTTCAAAATTTCAGGTTGGGTAGATCTTGATATGTTGAACATTTTTGCAATTTAGACTTGACCTCTATCTGTTACACATTTTGAAATAAAAAATAAAAAATGCAAATATTTTGAAAATTTTACTGAAAAGGGGCCATAACTCCGAGATGGGTTTTCAGATTTTCTTCAAAATTGCACAGTAGGTAGATCTCATCATGCTGATCATTTTTATCCATGTCACAATTTAGATATCTGTAATGGTTTTCGAGTTATTTGCAAAAAACAGCAATTTACACCTATGTTCTATTTTTAGTAACAGCGGCCATGTTGTTTGGTCTACGGAGATAAAAATCACAAACTTGAAAGTGCATACCCTGGTGATGATTCAGGTCAAGTTTGGTTAGCATTGGCCCAGTAGTTTCAGAGGAGAAGATTTTTGAACAAAAGTTAACGGACAAACGGACGGACGGACGACGGACGGACAACGGACGCTGAGTGATGGCAAAAGCTCACATGGCCTTTGGCCAGGTGAGCTAAAAAACCTGGTGGACTGTTGAAACAACTGAAAATTGCAATTGGGGCCAGAGTCATGATGACTGCAAATGTGGATACATCAGATGGTTTAGTGAATTCAGCTACTGGAACTGTCACAGGCTTCATACCTCAGCCACCCATGGATACTAATGAACAATTTCATAATTACAAGCCCAAATATATTTTAGTCCATTTTGATGAGAACAGAGTTGGAGAAAAGTTGAGGAATAAACTTAGTAGAATTGTGCCAGATAACATATCTACACCAGTGTCTGTCCATGAGGTTCCTGTCAGACATAGGAAAGTGACAGCTAAAAGAGCACAATTTCCATTAACCTTGGCTTGGGCTGTTACTATTCATAAGGACCAGGGGAGAACTGTTAATCATCTAGTCGTTTCAACTAAAGGAACATTTAGATCTGGCCAAATGTATACAGCTCTAAGTAGGGTTAAAACGCAAGATGGCTTGTATATTCTTGGTGAATTCACATCATCAAAAATTTGCTCTGACAGCAAAACAGTAAGAGAAATGGCTAGAATGAGGAAAAACTGTAGATTTCAATTAAAAATTCCTCAAACCATAACACTCCCTCATGTCAGCTTTTTCAAACTCAGTCTTCTCAATATCAACTCACTGAAACCACATATTCAACGTTTAGCATCAGATGTTAATTTAAACTCAAGTGATATTATAGCTGTTTCTGAAACTTGGCTTGGAAAAAACACTTCAAGTGATACTTTACAGATTAATACAGATTTTGATATGCATCGTCAGGATTATACTTGTCCCAGCAAAAGACCCCAAGG
This sequence comes from Modiolus philippinarum, assembly GCA_002080025.1. Lineage (NCBI taxonomy): Eukaryota > Metazoa > Mollusca > Bivalvia > Mytilida > Modiolidae > Modiolus > Modiolus philippinarum. The sequence goes on from MJUU01027575.1 coordinate 94,750, forward strand.
AGGAGTGGCATTATATGTAAAAAAATATTTCATCTTGATACAGAGTTGCGTTTCAGAAATGTAGACTTGCAGTACCAGTGTATAGTTCTATCATGCAAAATGTCTCCAGGAAAGAGATTGATGATTATCAATATATATGTGCCATCAAACACACAGAATGAAAAGTTATTAAAAAACTTGGAGGAACTGCTTTGTGCTATACCTTGTGATTCAATTCCAACCATACTTTGTGGCGACTTCAATGTAAACTTCAGATCAGATGATAAAATAACAAGATATTGTGATTCAATTCCAACCATACTTTGTGGCGACTTCAATGTAAACTTCTGATCAGATGATAAAATAACAACTTGCAGATATTTGAAAACTCTTACTAGATATCATGGTTTTCTACAGTATGTTAAGTCTCCAACACACAGGAGAGGAAGTATATTGGACCACATTTATACAAACAAACATTTTGATGACTCAGAGACTGTTGATATTATCCCAGTTCATTATACAGACCACTTTTTGGTCAATTTTGTAGTTCCTTGGATGTTGTTGCAGTGAATTTATTTTTATATCAAGAAATTAATTTCCTGTTATAGACAGTACATTTGAAGATTTCTGACTTTAAAGAAATGTATTACCTGTAATTCAAAATTTTTGCTCATCTGATATTAAATCAGGAAAGATTGAATTTATGATATGATGATACATGTTGACTTTCTTGGTCTTCACGATCACAAAGTTGCAGGTGAAACAGGCTATTATATTTATCCAGGATAAACACAACTGTTATTAAACATCTATATTTTATATGTGAACTGATGGTGAAAGGGAACATGGATTATAGAATAAAGGTACTTTTGCAGTTATTGTAGTCCATGACAATTCTTTTCTAAATTACTAGTAGTATTTAAATTTGTTTCTGAAAATGATGGCCTCATTAATGGTGTAAATGAATTTAAAAAAAGAGTGAATAATGTTTACCTGTGTCTGTCCTCACAACTTTCTTCAAGCTTTTCTCAGCAATTCCAAATGAAACAAACTTGAAATTTACTTATAAGCTTTTTTCTACAACCACTAAAAATTTTGAGTTGGTATTATGGGATTGTGCAGTGGCCATGGTCAATGTTGACACTTTTGCGTTTGAGTTGATCAATCTTTGAAGGTTTTAACACAATGTTCCTTGGCACAAAAACAAGGCTTGGATTGGTTTTGTTTATTGTAAACCTGCCCATTATTTTAAAAAGAGCCGAGTTGGGTGTTTTCATTTCTTAAAGATTATATATATGTGTCCATGCTTGTAATGTGTCCACACTTGTACTATGTCCATGCTTGTATTGAATCCACACACACACTTAAATTTGCATTTACCATATTAATTCAGGGTTCAGTGAGCGGGGGTATAACTGGCTGCCATTCGGCGACAGCTCTTGTTATTTCTTAAAAAATCAATCATTGGAAATAATTGGACATCTATAATCCATTAATAATCAATTTTAATCGGAATTTTTTAAAGTGCTACTTTTCTCAATACTAAAATAAGTTTTAAATGACAAATTACAAAACACACAAAAATATGTTCAGTTCAGACATGAGAGGACTATTATCCATTCCCTTAATTGTTTTAGCTCAATTTTGATTTGCCATATTCACTATGTATCTCACCAGTGATTTGAGTGAAATCTGAATTTTATTTATCAAAAACATTACAAAACACATGAAAATATGTTCAGTTCAGACATGAGAGGACTATTTTCCCATCCCCTTATTATCTCTGATGGTCATACCAAGATATACTATTTTGACTACTACTCTAGTAATCCATCTCACTACTCACTAGTAATTGATATTTTATAAAAAAAAAATAAAAAATTGTTCTTTGTGCTTTAACATCATCTTATCTCTTTTGTATCGTAAATATATTCTCTGTTAAGTATTGGTTCGTTGTTTTCCAATGTGTTGTTCATGAGAAGTTTGCGGTATCAGACATACCGATTAACAGGAAGTTTATTGTTTCCCTTGAACAGTAAGACCACTTGTTTTACCACTGTCCCCCTCGTCTTCCTTCTGAATGCAGGGGGTACATGGTTTGTTTATGCCACTTCTACAGTTTTGATGTTAGAAACTTTTGATTTTGCAGATCCTTTGTACTTAAATTGAAGATGAACTTAATACTAATTTTTTAATCTTTCATAAAGGTTATAAAGTTTGTCTGCCCAACTCCTACTGTTTTGATGCTAATAAGTTTTTATTTTGCAGATTATTTGTACCTATATTGAAGATGTGCATGTGGTAAGGATTTTTATTTTTTCGTTCATTTTGTGATGAACTAGAGGTACTGCTGAACACAAGAGGGCCCCACAATAGGCAGTCACCTCCTTTGTACCAAATTATCAACATTTGTTCATGAAAATATTGGTTGCTTCATAATCATATATACATGTACAATTAAAATATAATACATGTACCTGCAAATAAGTTTCTTTTTTTCTAGCAAACGGTGTGGTTGATATATCAAGAGATGAATTTTATCCTGGTTCTGTACATATTGAACTAAATTATCTTTAGCTAACTACATAAATCTTTGAATTCTTAAATTGTTGATTACTGTACAGAAAAGTTCACTTCCTAGCCTGAAAATAGGTTTCACGATACAACTCATCATCATGAAGCTTTAGACCAAATATCAAATTATTCCCAGTTGTAGAAGCCAAGAAAACTTTGACTAAAATGTTCATCCATAGAGTGGTATAATAAAAAGCAAAAATATCGGCAAACAGGAAGTTGTGGCATGGCAAACCTTAAAATACCTTACACGGTACAACTCGTCATCATAAAGCTTCAGACCAAATATGAAATCATTCCCACCTGTAAAACCCCAGAAAACTTCGACCAAAAAAAAATGTTGATGGACAGACGGACAGACTGACGGACAAACAAAGTGAAAACTATAGGGCACCCGCATCTCGATGTGGGGCCCTAATTAGTAGTGGAGGTACACAGTTTGTCTAAGCAACTCTTACAGTTTTGGTGCTAGGAAGTTTTTATTTTGCAGATCATTTGTACCTTTATGAAGATATGTATGTACATAGTTTGTCATTGCAGCTTGTACAGTAACATGTGTTTTTTGGGGCATCATATATGTCTCATAGACACAAATATCTTTACTGAGAAATCACACTGTGGGCATGTCATCCTCTAGTTCTTTCTATTTTTTTTTTGAAGTTTTAAATATGAAGAATGACTTAAATCCTGAAAATGGACCTGATTCTGTGTTTAACAAATAATATCCTTCGCCTGACGACAGGATGTCGATTACATCATTTGCTATTGGTCAGGAACTTTTTTTCTCTTAATGAAATTCTGACATTTTTAACAATGTACATAAGTGACAATAACATGGATGCCAAACCCTTTTCGGCCTCAATCAGTAACCATCAACTGAATTTTCAGTAATTTTGGTCTTCTCCCTAATCACCAAAAATATTTCTATTTATTGAAACTATATCACTGATTGGTTGCAAAATATTGTGCAAATTACAGAATATCTTGAAAAATTTAACACAATGTAATGTTTTCAAAAATCATGCATTATTGATCTGTTTTGACCCAGGAATATTCTGTTACGTTCTACTGTTTGTGATGCGCAGCCCTGACAAGTCAAAGACAGATAGACAAGCTGGTATAGTGAAAGCTATACACCCTTCAAATATTTATCTAAACATTCATACCGCCATGTTCGACATATAATTTGAACTAATCTTTACACTATGTACCGACGATTTAAATATTCAATGCCGTTCTATGGAATATTCTGCGCCTAACCATTAGCCTTTCGTTTACTCTTTTTTGTGGCAGACAGCCAATCAGACTGCATTACAACAAGGTTGGCAACTTTCAACTTTTCGGAGAAAGACCACACCGAAAAGGTCCGAGAAAACCGGGAGCAACATCCGTTTTGTAATTTAGAATAAAGGGCTACGCCGAGCGCAGCATGATACGACCGCAGCATGTCGACCACTGAAATTTGAACAAGCGTGATTTAAAGTGAATGTGGACAGTTAAGAGCTTGACACAGTAAATAGATCGATACAATAAGGAACTTGACACAGTAATTAGCTGGACACAAATTAGTAGGGTGCCCAAGACACGATTTTTCCTATTTTGGGTTAACGGAATAACACACACCTATATTACACATGTATGGAAAGAGGATAGCATGGCGCATCGAAATGACGATGTCATAGAGATTGAATTTGGTCACATTTTATTTTAGATGGGGTCAAAGGTCAGCTCCTAAAGTTTTGAAAATTTTGATTTATTTTAAAGTGAGCTTCATTTCACAGATAAACCTGCAACGAAGTTCGAATATTGTTGTAAATTTTATTTGAGTAGTTCTTTAGTTTTACATTTTTATAATGATTTGTCTGTTGTCTTTATTCTACAAGTTTCAAAGTTGGCATTTTGTTTTAAAGGCCCGTCATTTTGAATATTTGCACCACCGTGATATGTAAGTTCATTCGGATATAAAGAAGTGCGCATTTGTGACTTTTATAGGATAATTCTTTAGAGGAAAGCTTGAATTTAATTTTAAAACGAACCGCTAAAAATAAACTAAGTTTAGGCGAAATAAATCGTACTTTTGTTATTGGTATAAATAAGTCAATTTTCCCCAAAAAACACATAATGACATATATCTTAACAAGACCGTTCCCACTGAAACAAAACCCTATTATATTATCAGAAGTGATATGGAAAAGTGATTTTAAACGTGAAAACAAACACATTTGCTTGGAAAATCAAAATACAAGCAAAGTAAAATTGTCACTAGATTCCCGCTATTTAACTAGATTTTGGCTTGTCAAGCAATTTGGAAAAGAAATGATTCGAGTTATCTTTCGTTGTACATTCAAAAGAACATGACCAATTGGCATGGTGTTCACATCGTCTAAAATTTGAAAGTTTTGCGCAAATTTTGGCATTGTAATTGTTGATTTCTCTTTAACGGTGGATATAGCATCCATGATTTTTGGAGCATATGTACAACTCGTATATGTACTTTCGTTAAAGTTGGAATTTTTCAGAAATAAAGCATAGTTATTTCGCATTCACTAAAAATGTCGTTAAATTAGACGCAAATTTACCACGACATTAATACCGAGTAATTACAAAAACCAGTCAAAAATAACTTGCATTCAATGATTCAAATAAATATTTCAGGTCTTGACTTTATCGTGAAAAACTTTTTATTAGAATATAAGAGAGTACTACTATTTTCAATAACTTTAAAGATACCGTATCCCAAGCACTGTTTTAGGGTACCCCTAAAAGGGGAGAAATTAGAGAAATCGTGACCACAGGAACTTTCTACGACAGCTAAAAATTGAAAATTTAATAGTTGTTCTATCATTTAAAACCAAAATTAGCCGTGTGTGATTCCGTTAACCCAAACTCGAAAACTAAGCGTCTTTTTGGACCTTGGGCACCCTACTATAAACAGGATCTAAGATGTTGATCAGCAATACAATGTATATTATATAATCTTAAAAAATTTTGTTCAAAACAAAGAAGTATCCTCTCGTATAGCTCTGTCCTTAGCTGAATTTGGCTTTACTATTAAGATCCTATTGGTTATTTGTTCTCTATCAGATTTTACATATATTTCGGTGTATGGATTTTCAAATGCTTTGATTTGATCTGCACTGAAGAGACATAAGGGACCGACCATTTAACCTGAAGGGGGGGGGGGGGGGGGGGNGGGGGGGTTATGGTTTTTTTTTCTGGACAGAAAATTTTTTTCGCGCTTCGCGTGAAACAAATTATTTATTTTATGCACGCGTATCAACAAAATATTTAATTTCAAAATTAACATTATTTTTTTGGACAGAAAGCCTCATTCAGAAAATTTTTTTTCATCATTTTGGCAGCCAAAATATTTTTTTCACATAAAATCAGATCCAAAATATTTTTTTAGAAAAAAACCATAGCCCCCCCCCCTTCAAGTTAAATGGTCGGTCCCTAAGTTGTCGAAATGCGCATATGCAGAATCTAAATTAACAGTTACTTTGGTATTTTGTTATATATTACTGTCAATACATTACCAGAAGCACTGCTTGCTTCAATTGTACATGTAAAAACTATAATTGATTTTTTTCCCAAAAAACTACGTACATATAAAATGCAATTTTATAAAAAAAAAATACCTTTTTTAATTACAGGACTGGTATTATTTTGTACTTTACTATCATCAGAAAGCTGAAAAAAGTCAAAAGAAAATTCTGACTGTCTAACTGAATATCGGACGGTGACGTACGATTATTCCTTTCTGTTTCCTACTTTTTCTCCTTTGTGTCATTTTTTAAAATTCAGCATTGCATTCTTTGTTATATTTGTGAATACGAGGCACAACACACAACAAAATAAGAAAATAAAATAATTTTATTTTGTTAAAGGATCGAGTTGCTCATCATCTGTCCTTTGTGTCTATCCCACAATATTGATGTCAGTAGCTCTACAATTATATCAAAATATACACATTTACATAATGTGTTACGTAAAAAAGTTCAACATGTTCAGGAATTTCAGAAGATCAACAATCAAGGCACATTACACCATCGACAGGAAACGTAAAGAAAAATGGAACGACCTTTCACCAAATAACGCACCTGAATTATTCCCAGTGGTTCAATCTAAGGGTATTGGTTAGGAGAATACGCTGTCTGCTTCCTATTTAGGTTATGATGTGAAAAACTATTGTAGACAAGATTCGGAGAAACGTACAGTTTCTTTATTTCTAAATACAAGAGCTCATGAATGCGGGACTTTCAAGATAGGACTCTCGTGTAATTGAAGGCGAAAAAGATCGCCTCAAATAACAGTGAGACGGAGTGACTGGATTCTTGACCTATTGAAATAACTGTATTTCACATAAAAACAAAATATTCATGAAATTGAAATGTACACTTATAACTGTTTCTACATGACAATTCTTTAACTAAATTTTAATTGACTAAAACAATTAAGCGCAATAACAGATTCAATATAAACTATTCTTAGCCCAACAGTGTTTATTTATTAGTGATTCTCTCTCAATGTATTGATGTATTGATTTTTTTCGTATAGTATCAGAACTTTACTCCGGATTGAACACGACTTAGAAGTCCCATATTGGAAGTCGCACAAGGGGCAACATTTCTGCGCCTATCTATTTCTACTCTTTTCATGTGGCAGTCAAAACTGGTAGGCCTTATTATCAAATCCACCTATATTTTTTTTTACTAAATGGTTGAAATATTTAACTTGTTCCCGACGTCTTAATATTACAGAAATATTTTCACTTGACGTAAAACTTACTAATCAATCAGTCATTCTTGACCGAACACAAAAATAACAAATAACAAAATACAAAGTTACTGTTAATTTAGTTATTGAATGAAATTTCTCGTGCTTTTTGTTTGTTTGTTTTTTCTTCTTCCATATGTTATAACTTGGTCGATATCTGTGACTCTGGGCTTGTTTTTTTAAACAAAAATAAACCTTTAAAACACCGAGGCTTCATTCCGTGTATTAGACTCATTGAATGTCTTTGTTCATTCATTTGAGACAAGATTTACAAATGTTAATGCAACTTTGATATGTTTTTCATAATCAAAGCAGTAGTATTTTTGTTTTTTGTTTTGTTTTTTTTAGTTTTATGCTGTCTCAAAAACCGATTTTCTAAAAATACAAGATATCTTAACTTATAAACTTCATAAAAGCTAAGGAGTATCTTCCATGTGCAAAGTTATGCATTTGAATTGTTTTGGGGTCAATTTTTAGGTCCTTAGGTTACACGGCCCCTTTAAGATCCATGATATGTTTTACGTTTTGGGGTTTCCAAATGTTTATCCATTGGAGAGGCAAATGTTAACGAACTCTTTATTTTTCTTAGATATGGTGTACTTGTACATGAGATACTATCTCATGTGTACACTTTGTTCAATTACTATTATCTAAATGTATGTAAATTCTAAACTCACGCCATCGTAGTTTTATCCTAAGCTATATTTGATATCACTGATTATTCGGATTTCGTTTGGTCTTATGCATTTTAAACTTTTTTTTTAAATTATGGATTTCCTTTGTTTGGATTCTAGTGCTGCTGATGAGGAATTAATTTCCGAAATGGCCATACAGCTCATTAAAATTATTGCAGTTGGACCTAAAATATATGTTATGGTCTCATGTTCATTTACTCCATATCCTTCCGTAAAATATTAAATGTTCTGTAATTTGTTTTTGCATACAAAGTACATATAGCAAATACTGTAAGTATGTCGCGTTTTATTTCTCGGATTTTTTTAAAAAAAATTCCTTTTCATATGCATCTTAAGATGTTTTTTTTTCAGAGAATGATAAAAATTATGAAAAAATGCAATTTTAGCATGTTTTGAAATGATGTCGGTGTAACCATGAAATTCAAGAGATCTATCGACTTACTAAATTTTTGAAGACTTACTCTGCTTGACAAATGAATGGTGATGGATTTGAGCAAGGTATATCATTCCACAAGCCATCATGATTAACAACCAGGCAATCTTCCCCACCCCCTATATTATTTGGTTCTGATGGCTCCCAGTTATGTGCAGCTATTTTAGTAAGAGATGTTGACCATATCCATTCACCTTCTATAAATAAATCTGATCCACCAAGATAGTACCGAGCAGCTAGATTAAATACAATACAGTCGATGGTTTAATACAATACAGGAGAAATATGATACAACGCCCCTTTCTTGGTATTATTTTCTAAACCTAATTCAGTTTTAATGTAAAAAAAATATCAAAGGAACAGGGTCACCAACTGTGAATATTGGCCTTTACAAATCGAGTAATATATCATTTGTAAATCTTAGGTAAGGGTATCTACAATGGTCCAATAAATAAGAATAAGATAATTTTATCTTAACCAACATTTATTATCATATTACCCGTAACGTACTTTTGTTTTTAAAAATCGCAGAATGTAGTTCGATTGCTATTAAGGATGATATATATACAAAAATCCTATTAAAAGTAACCTATTGCCTGCTGAATTACTGCTTTTGTTGGGTTGAACTTGTCAAATTTTTGACAAACCGTCCGAAATTTGTCTTTTTTTTCAAAATCAGCAATATGTGAAACGTCCGAATGTTATATTTACACTTTTGCCTTGATATGTTCCTTCGAAACCAAAAAAGATAATATTTTATATGAAATCATAGATATGAGTGATGATATATAGTATATCCTTCTGGATCAAGTAGATTACGATATTTCTCCAGTTCGAGATAGTTAAATTTGTGATTTTCAACACGCGAGCTTTAGCGAGCATGTTAAAATCAGAAATTTAACTATCGAGAATGGAGAAATATCGTAATCCACGAGCAAACAGAAGGATATATTGTTTCTCCAATGACTTTTACTGTGTTTCAGGTGCATATTCAATGGTTCAGTACGGTTGTCAAAGTTTGTCGCGCTATCTGAAAGCCCACTAACGATGACGTCACAATAGACTTTATGAATGAAATAAAACGTTGCGGGAAACATCACGCAGAAATTTAACCAACATGTGGATTAAAAATAAAACATCTTTTTAACCAACTGGGTTAACACGCTAAGAATTGGAGAAATCAGGTTATGAGTTGTGGGATGTTTTATGAGTGATGTGACTAAAGGGCAAAGTAAAATCTCCAATCCAGGAAATATCTTCCAAGCGACGAATGTTATTTTGATAGTAGTTTCAATATAATTTTACAAAAAATCCTTTGTAGCTCACGTGGCTATGCCGGGGTGAGCTTTTGCCATCACTTGGCGTCCGTCGTCCGTCGTGAATTTTTCATTCAAAGATCTTCTCCTCTGAAACTACTGGGCCAATTAGAACCAAACTTGGTCACAATAGTCCTTGGGTGGTCCTTTCCAAAAAAAGTATCTGGCAGGTCCGTACCTCATCCAAGATGGCCGCCAGAGGGGAACATAGTTTTAACAGTGGACCCTATAGAAAAGACATTCAAAGATCACCTTCTCAGAAACTACCAGTCCAATTATAACCAAACTTAGTCACAATGGTCCTTAGATGGTCCCTTCTAAAAAATGTATCCGGCAGGTCCGTACCTAATCCAAGATGGAGGCCAGCGGGGAACATAGTTTTAACATTGGACCCTGTAGGAAAGACATTCAAAGATCTTCTCAGAAACTCCAATTATAACCAAACTTAGTCACAATGGCCCTTACATGGTCCCTTCCGAAAAAGGTATCTGGCAGGTCCATACCTCATTCAAGATGGCCCCTAGCAGGAACATAGTTTTAACATTGGACCCTATGGAATATACATTCAAAGATCCACTTCTCAGGAACTACTAGTCCAATTAGAACCAAACTAAGCCACAATGGTCCAACAATGGTGCTAAGTGGTTCCATCCAAAAAATGTATCTGGCAGGTCCGTACCTCATCCAGGATGGCCACCATCTGGAACATAGTTTTTACATTGGTCAAACTCTTATTGATTTTTAGGGGAACCTCTGCCCAATTTTTTGAATTTTTATTTGAATTTTGGTCTGAATGTTTTAATTTCAGCAATATGTATTACCTTGATTATAATGGGAACCCCTGCCCCAATTTTTTTTTTGAATGGTGTTCTGTTATGGGTTGTAATGGATGGTGGATCTTTCGGTGGCCATGGAACCCAAACAAGAATACTGTAATTTAAAAAAAAAGTATTCTGCTAAATGTTATGTTTTTTTCCTATTGGAAATGCCGTTTATCTATGTCAGCCATGGTCCAGGTGATCGATACAGGCTCTTGAGAGCCTCTTGTTTTTAATGTTAGTGTTTTCTGTCTGTACCTTTTGTCAAATTTTGAGTATAGTGCTTACATATATACCAGGGACAAAAGAAAATCATATCATATTGGATATAAATATAGCCATGATGACTTTTTCCCGTCGCTGGTGTCCGCCTGTGCGTCGTTACTTTTTCATTCAAAATCTTCTCCTCTGAAACCGCTGATTAGTTCCCCTTCAAAGTATTTTATATTCATTTTCGTGTCTCATCTAAGATGGCCGCTGGCAGGTAACATATTATAGTAAAGAACTCTGTGGGAAACGCATTCAAAGATCTCCAAAATAACTGAACCAATCGGAATACTTTGTTATAATAACCCTTGGTGGTCTCCTGCAAAGTGTGTGATTTTATATATGAAAAAGAAAGGAAATGGGGTAAATGTCAAGGAGACAACAACCCATATCCAGGTTCGCATTTTACCCGAGATGGCTGCCAACTGGTGACTCAGTATATTTTTTTAACCTTATGGGAAATAAATACAAAGATCTTCTCCTCTAATACTATTGACCGGGTTGGAAACTTGGTTACAAAAATTCTGTGGTAAAGATTATCGCCAGCGAGGAACATAATTTAGCAACCGACCCTATGGAAAATGCAATTCTCTGAAACTACTAAGCCAATCGGAACCAAATTTGGTCTGAATCTGCACTTTTGGGACAATTCCGCTTGCTTAATATCCATGGTCTTGGGGACAAGCATACGGATGAACCTTTTCTTAAGAAAATGACAGCAGATATAAACATTTTATTAGAAACCTGGAAAGGAGAAAGTCACAACACCCAAATTGAAGGTTTTATTTCTATAACAAAATGTAGAAAAAAACACAAAAAATCTAGGAGACATAGTGGTGGAATAATAATTTATATAAAAAAATCTATTTTTAAAGGTATTTCATATTTATCAAAAGAAACAGATTCACCAAATAGAACATGGCTCAAACTTGATAAAACATTTTTCGGTCTGGAAAAGAATTTATACTTATGTGCTGTATATATCCCACCAAAAAACTCTGTTCATGCGAATGATGATTTAGATCTAGAAAATGAGATTTCTAAGTTGTCCCCTCTTGGTGAAATATCATTAATTGGAGATTTTAATGCACGAATAGGTGGTGCTTATGATTTTATAGCAAATGAATCCGATAAATCTGATATTTTTTAAAATTTCCTTCCTTCTGATTATGATAATGATGATAACATATCTAGAAATTATCTTGATAAAGTCTCAAATCAACAAGGTCAAAATTTATTAAATCTGTGCATGTCTTCAAGACTACGGATACTTAATGGTAGATATTTGGGCGATTCATTGGGTTTTCATACATGTTATACTGTAAATGGAAGCAGTACTGTTGATTATGCCATAGTTAGTAAAAACCTCCTGTCCTCAGTTTAATTTTTCTGTACAACTGATTTGAACTACTTATCTGACCATGTACAAATATATTATGTATTGAAGTGTAAAGGGTATGATAAAAATAATATATTGAAGAAAGACTTTTCCCATTTTCAAAAGTGTCAAGCTTATAAGTGGACACTTGAGTCAAAAAACAAAATGATAGAAGCCATACAAACAGAAGAAATCAAAAACAAAATTCTTAGTTTCGAAATAGAAAATTATGAAAAAAGGCAGATGGAGTAAACATAGCAACTGAAAATTTAAGCGAAATATTTCAAGACATATCAGATAAAGTTTGTATTATTAAAGTACCTATGCAAACAAGAAGCCTTGGTCTGACAGTGAACTTCGAAATCTTAAATCAAAAGTAAATTATATTGGTAAACAATTAAGAAATAAACCTTTTGACAAAACATTACGAAATAATTATTTTTCTGCTGCGAAAGAATTAAAGAAAAAGCAGCTCGAAGAAAAAAATATGAATATCAACAGAAATTCATTAAAGATCTGTTTGATTGCAACTCGACTGATTCGCAAAAATTTGGAACCTTTTAAAATCAAACTCGTCTAAAATAAATAAAAATTCTTGTGGATTAGAACTTGATACTGATCAACTTATAAATCACTTTCAAAACCAAGGTAATTTTAAAAATGAGAATATTGAATTTAAAAATTATATAGAAAAGTTATTAGAAGACACAGATGTCTCCTTTCATGATGAAATTACTGACAGTCCAATCTTAAAATCTGAAGTTAAACAGATAATAAGTTCATTAAAGACCGAAAAATCTCCTGGACCAGATCAAATATTAAATGAGATAATTAAATATAGTAGCCAAGTTACTCTTAAATCTGTAACAAAATTATTTAACCTAATTTTAGATACAGGCTGTTATCCTGATAGCTGGAATAAAGCATTTATTACTCCAGTTTTTAAATCTGGAGAGCATGACGATCCTAACAACTATAGAGGTATCTCTCTTTTGAATGGACTATCAAAAATTTTCAGTGCTGTTCTTAATAAAAGACTATCGACTCATATGCAAGATAAATCTAGTCCTGTACAATTTGGTTTCCGACCAAACTACAGAACAACAGATGGTGTTTTTGTTTTTAAAACATTAATTAATAAATATTTTTCTCTCAACACAAAGCCTGTTTACGCATGCTTTGTAGACTTACGCAAAGCTTTTGACTCTGTATGGAGAATGGCTCTGTTTTACAAATTATTACACAATGGAATTCGAAAAAAGATGTTCAATATAATTAAAGAAATGTACACCAATACTTATTCTGCAATTAAAATAGATGGTGAACACTCAAAGTATTTTAATATTAACAGATGTGTCAGACAAGGGGGTTCTCTGAGTTCCAGTCTTTTTAGCATTTTTATAAATGATATGCCTGAAATATTTCTTCAAGATACTAGTTTTCCTCTAATTTTAGAAACTTCAAAAGTTGGAAGTTTGTTTTTTGCAGATGACTTGGTTTTATTATCTGAAACTAAAGAAGGTCTTCAAAATAGCCTCAATAAATTAGCCGAATACTGTGACAAATGGCAGCTAAGTGTAAATTGTAAAAAAAACTAAAACAATGATACTAAACTCCAATAGAATAAAAGAAAATGCTACATTTACATATAAAAATGAAACTATTGAGTCAGTTAATGAATTTAAATTTTTAGGTATTTTGATATCTAAAAATGGAAACTTGATTTCATCTGCAAAACAACTAGCTCAGAAAGCACAGAAAGCAATGTATTCAATTAGAAGTTATACAAGTAATATGAATGACATGCCGGCTAACTTAGCTTGTCATCTTTTTGATTCCATTGTCCGTCCAATTTTAACCTTCAATAGTGAAGTTTGGTATATGGATATTTATCGAACTTATTACAATTCAGACCGTCGTGCCAAAATAAATAATAAAAATCCTGATTATTTTCACTACATAGACAGATCCATTATTGATGGAGTTCATACCAAATTTTGTAAATATACTCTTGGAGTAAAAAAATGTGCAAGCAATTTAGCCACAAAAGCAGAACTTGGTAGATACCCAATAGATTGTTTTATTAAAACTCAGTCGCTTCTATATGAAGAGAGATTATTTAATACAAAAACAAATCCTATTCTTAAAGAGTGTTATAATGTGTCAAAAATGATGGATTCAAATGGTATTTATTCATGGTATACATATATAAATCATATTAGAGAGGAACTAAATGTTATTAATATTAATAATTGTGAAAATGATTGTTTCAAATCTAGTTCTAAAACCAATAAAAAGTATTTTAAAAGGGAGACTAGCAATTTCTTTAAAAAAAAATATGAAGAAAAAATTATCAACTTAGATGAAAAAAGTAAACTACAACTTTTCAAAGCAATCAGAAATGACTATAACTTTGAAAATTACTTATGAAATAAGAAGGTTTATTTGTAAATTTAGAATAAGTGATCATGTATTACAAATTGAATCTGGAAGATATAAGAACATTCCCAGAGAACAGCGTCTTTGTAACTTCTGTAACAAAATTGAAGATGAGGCACATTTTATATTAGAATGTACAACAAACCAAATTATAAGACCTCAGTTCTTGTCAAATTTAAATTTTGAAACTGATGAAACTTCAACCTCAAAACTAAAAAAAAATCTAAACCCAGATACAAAAGAACAAGTACAATTGCTAGGCTCCTTTTTAAAACAGTCAATTGCACTGAAGACAGGGGTTAGTTAATTATGTTTTTTTATGTATTTGTGTACTTTATTAGTTTTGTAGCCATTAGCCCATAACTGGGCATAAAGTTGCTAATAAATAAATTGAAATTGAATTGAATTTATTTTGAAGTAACTTCAAACTTGGTATGTAAGTTGTTAACTATAAAACTCACCCAAGTTCGATATAACAAACTATCTTTAAACTTGATCAGCAAGTTGTTAACTTCAAGCTCTAGTCAAGTTTGAAGTTCTTTTTTGAAGAGCCAAGTAATTCTAGAGTTGTGCCCTTTAGATTTTGACATTTTGGGGGTTTCCGAACCATTACTTTTAAGTGATATTGCAAACAAACACAGACCAAGTTTAATTTCTGTTTGAGCTTGAAGTGGTTCTGGTGTCATGCTCCTTGGAACTTTCAATTGTTCTACAAATTATATGTTTTCCACCAACAACATCTTTTCGAAATTGCAAACATTTTTCAAACTTGGTTTGTATGTTATTTTCACGAAAATCGGGCAAAACTTGATTTTGGTGTCAAAGGTTCTGAAGTGGTTCGAGTTAATGCCCTTTAAAACTTCCGAAATAAGTCCAGTCCAAATTAACAAAAATAAAGAACGTCTTCAAAATTGTCATCAAAATTGCGTACATGTATCTCTAATCTCAGTCCATGTTTAATGTTTGATTCAGCGGAGAGAGTGGTTTTTTGGGTAAAGCACCTTAATTTTTTTTGCCAAAAAACTTGGGGGATCTTCGAATTTCTTTTTTAAATTTCACTCAAATTGATGCATGTGAAGTTTTACATTAGACTACCTTTATATCAATAAATGCATTATCATATCACAGGCAAATTTTGTTCACGTTAACTTCACGTGAAACTCATTTAACGTGAATTTCACGTTAACTTAATGTGAAATTAACGTAAATTTCACCTTAATTTAACCTAACGTGAAATTAACGTTAAATTTTTCATGTTAATTTCACGTGAAAAAATTAAATGATCAGTAACAAATTCACGTTAACAATAATTGCCTCTGTAATTGTGACTTGTTTGATTGGTCAGAAATAATAATAATTTCTCCTGTAACAAGATTATAGTAATATTCAACAATTGAGAGACATTTTCTGCGGGGGCGATTTTACTCTGTCCTGTAGTCACATCACTCATGAAACATCCCACAACTCATAACCCGATACCATCACTCATAACGATTCACAAAATCAATAATTTCATATAAAATGTAATCCTTTTTAGTGACACAGGAAAATATCCAGGCAAAAGTGCTAATATTACAATCGGACGTTTAACAGTATATGTATTAAATATTGCTGATTTTGAAAAAAGACAAATTTCGGACGGTTTGCCAAAAATTTGACAAGTTCAACCCAACAAAAATAGTAGTTCAGCAAACAATACGTTACCGTTTAATAGACCCTTTGCATCGAATGTGTTTACGGAAAAGTTTACGTATAAACGTATAAGTATATATATTTAGTCCATTTTAGGTATTTTGATCCCGTAAATCTCTCATACACAATAGAACTTTTTATAAGAGAATAATTCACTACATGTCAAATACTAAGATGTACATGAGTTGTACAAGAAATCCAACCCACGGTTATAGTACTTTATCCACTGAGTGGTGTGGGTAGAAGAGCTGGGTGAATGGTTCTCTGAGTTTAAAATTAAGAAACACAGATGAGAAAAGAAAGCAGGCATGCAAGATCAAAAGAGGAGTCTTTTGAGGGGATAAACACATATTAAGTAGGGGAGCAGAGATGGTTATTGCGTTTTTGTGATCCTTGTAAAAGCGGGATTGCAACACGTTACATTCAACTAGTCAAACGCCTTCTGATTTTTTAGCATTCCATTTGAATTTTTTTTCTGCGACAACAAGTTTTGCCCCATACAAACATTTATGACGGTTAAATTTCCGAGTTTGTCCCCGAGCTTTTTTCTTTCTGTATTCTTTAAAATAGGTACATTAAAATTATTGCAGTTGGAGTTAACATATGTGTCATTTACTCCATATCATTTCGTAAAACATGTAAACTTACCTTGGCAGTGTAAATAAAGACCGTCACATAAAACATACTAGTAATC
>MJUU01027576.1:2996-36957 GCA_002080025.1 Modiolus philippinarum
AGCATCAGTTGTCGGTGTATAAATTATTAAAATAAGCCTTTATTGTGTATTAATTATCACTCTGGTACACTTTTCTTTACATTAAGACTGTTCTGAAGGTTGCATATCATATTTCAGCAAGCTATGGTATTTTGACCTACCCCCATGGGAAATTGACCTCCCCTCAACTCAGCATCAGTTATCGGTATAAATTATAAAAACATGCCTTTATTTTGTCTACTACATTTCTGTTTACATTAAGACTGTTCTGTCGGTTGCAAATCATATTTTAGCAACCCATGGTATTTTGCCTACCCCCATGGGAAATTGACCTACCCCCAGTTTGTGTCATTTCTTGATATAAAATCAATAAATCTGCCTTTATTTCATATCATTCTTTCTAAATTTTCAATTAATTATAGGGAGGTGTCAATTTTACAGGTGGCATTAAAATACCACAACTAAAAAATGACCCGTGGGTCAATTTACCGCGCGGGTCAAAATACCATACAGGGGGGGATCACTTTCCCATGGCGCGGGTCAATTTACCGCGGCTAAAAATCGACCCGCGGGTCAATTTACCGCGCGGGTCAAAATACCATATGACACCGGTCAGTGCCAAACTTTCCTTTACACAGTATTTTGTTCTAAATTCCATGAAAATGCAAGATTTTAATATAAGATCAATTAGAAAATCTTTATTTTAGTCATAACAAATGAACTGGCCAGTGCAAAACTTTCATTTTACAATTTAATTTGGTCAAATTTCCATGAATATGAACAATTTTGGTAAAAAAGGAACACTTATAAACCTTCATTTGAGTCGTTGCAAATCTACCAGTCAGTGCAAAACTTTTGTTATACACATTAGTTTGTTTAAAAGTCCAATATGTCCAAAAATACATAATTAAAACTGACTTGTGAAACTTTTAGTCATCACAAATGCACCGATCAGTGAGAAATTTTCCCTTTACACATTATTTTGTTTAAAACTCGATGGATATGGCAAATTTTGATGAATAACATCCGTCAATGCAGAAGTTCCTTTCGAACTTTATTGTATTAAAGACTCCATGAAAATGAAAAAAAACATATTATAAGCAATTATTTATTGATAGCAAAAAGATTAATCTGTTGCGATGATGTACCGATCGTGTATGCACTGAGTGAAACGAATCTATATTTCGCAAAATCTTCAACCCGAGATATCACGTGATAAATGAACGTATCTGGACGTGAGTTGGACGAATAGGGTTCTCGTCATCCGTCACGTTTCGCGTCAGTTGACGAGTTGGACGAATAACAAGTCGTCACGTTAATTAACTGATCGCTGACTGACCGCTGACTGCTCCCTGACGAACGGGTGACGGGTGCCTGATTGTTTTTTCTGTAAGGGCTACGCTGCACAGTACTGTATAGTCTCTAACATTGTTTCCAGTTTATTACGTTTATTTCTCACATCGAGATAGTAAAATTTTCACATTTTAAAGTTCGAGGTTTACCCGAGAACTTTAAAATGTGCAAATTTAACTATCGAGATGTGAGAAATTATCGTAATAGATATTTTACGAAAGGATATGGAGTAAATGCACATGAGACCATAACACATATGTTAACTCCAACTGTAATTTTGATAAGCTGTATGGCCATTTCGGAAATCTATTCCTCATCAGCAGCACTAGAACCCAAACAAAGGAAATCTATAATTAAAGATGTTTAAGATGCATAAACCCAAACGAAATCCGAATAATCAGTAATATCAAATATAGCTAAGGACAAAACTACGATGGAGGGAGTTAATCCTTCGGTTTTAGAATGTTACATCAATTTAGATAATAGTTATTGAAAAAAAGTGTACACATGAGATATCATCTCATGTACAAGTACACCATATCTAAGAAAAATAAAGAGCATACATCTCTACCACGGGGAATTGTTTTACCAACTCCACACTGCAATAAAAGACAAACTCCTGTATTAAATATTTTACGAAAGGATATGGAGTAAATGCACATGAGACCATAACACATATGTTAACTCCAACTGTAATTTTGTTGAGCTGTATGGCCATTTCGGAAATCTATTCCTCATCAGCAGCACTAGAACCCAAACAAAGGAAATCCATAATTAAAAAAAATGTTTAAGATGTATAAACCCAAACGAAATCCGAATAATCAGTAATATCAAATAATAAACCGGAAAACAATGTTAGAGATTTTATTCTCTAATTCCTACTCAATTTATTTGACGTAAAGCGATCTCCGTAGTCTTCATTATCAAGTATGCCGCCATTTTGTTGTTATCATCGTTGCTATGTGTATCATTGCGCCTTTCATTGAAAGGGGTGTTAAGTATAATATTTTTGATAAAAATGTCATATTATCAATAAATTGAGTCATAAAAATGCAAAAACCAGTTCGCTAGACAATGATGTAGGTGTTAATTTCATCTACATCCGGTTGCACTATTTGTAGAAACTGACACGTGACATTTACATGATTGACCAATAAGCAAGTGAGACCAATTTCTAAACATGTTGATTATTAATTTCATCTAACGTTATTTGGGAAGTATTTATTTTGAACAAAAATTAGAGAAATTCCAATATTCCAATTTTTTACTTTGACATCCTGAATTATTCCTTTATTTGTAATGTAAGACTTGTATCTCCGCATATTTAACGATTACACATAAGTAAAATCAAAATTATAATGTTAAACTGTTTCTTCCATGAAAGCGTATATATAATTGGAAAATTGTTATTGCAACGCCTAATTTCAGTGGACAAAATCGTGAATGAAGAAGGTATATTTCTCGATAAACATATATTGCAGTCTCCATTGACGTAATATAGGGGAAAGGCACCATTTTGTTTGAAATATTATATAAATAAATTTGAAGGAGTTTTTCGTAAGTGAAAATGCGGCCTTTTGCACCGACTTTTTTAAAACTTTTAAACATATAGAACATACTCTTTTAGAAACGTCCCAACACATACCAAATAAAGTAATATCGCATTTTCTTTGAAAGTATGATGAATGTCGAGATTGAAGCAGTTCATACTTATTTTTCCGATATCACCGGTTTGTGTTTTGTTTCAGGCGAGGGGTCACATAACTAGTGCTTAAGTTTTTGCGATATTTATTTCCTAAATTAAAGCTTGAAATTAAAGAAACAACTGAAACACCTACTTCAGCTTCGTACCTAGATCTTTTATTGTATATTGACGAAGTTAGACGTTTGAAATCTAAGCTATACGACAAGCGTGATGATTTTAATTTCCCCATTGTGAACTTTCCCTTTCTTAGCAGCAATATACCTACCTCTCCAGCCTATGGAGTGTACATTTCACAGTTGATTCGTTACTGTCGAGCTTGTAGTTTGTACAGTGATTTTTTGAACAGAGCAAAAACACTGTCCCAAAAGCTGCTTAGTCAGGGATTTGTTCAACCTTTGTTAATTTCATCCCTCAAGAAATTCTATGGCCGTCACCATAGCATCATTGAAAGATATGACGTGTCAGTATCCCAAATGAAAGTGGATATTTTCAGCTAGATTCACGTCTTCCCGGATTTGACTACCGACTTTGACATTTTCCCGGATTGAATCACCCACAGTGTGACGGGTGCTGTTAACAGAGCAGGACATGCTTACCCTTCCGGAGCACCTGATGTCACTCTCAGTTTCACTGGAGTTCACACTGTGAGTGCCTTTGTTCTGAATGATGTGGTTTCTGGTTCTGTGCTTTGTGTCTGTCTGGCGTCATTGTTTTTGTGTCTAACGTCATTGTTTTCTGTGTTCTCGTTTTTGCCCTGTCTTTGGACTTCGATTTTTGTGAATTTCACCCCTTTGTTCCTTCGGTATTCTACTGCCGTTGTTTCCTACTCTTTATTTGATTTTCTGTTATATTTATTTGTGTTTAGTCCATATTGTCAGCTTCTTAGGGATTTTTCACTTCGGCTTGTTTCTTTTGTATTAGTTTGACGATGTTGGCTGTTGTTGCAAGTATGGTTGAAATTAGAATGAAGCTGAACTCTGTAAGCTGTTGCTTTCTTTACTAAAACTTACAAAAAATAAGCTCATGCCAAACAGGAAAAACATGCTACATGCTTGGCCGATCATATCTGTGCAACAACAGAATAAAAACAATCAAACACACGGTTTTCTAAATGAAATTAAAAAGAGATAACTGGAAACATCTACAACGGCTGAATATTACAATTACATGCAACAATCTGTCAGAAAAATACATAGGAAAACACAAACAAGACAAATGACAAACGTAAACAACGATAGGAACTCAAGACAGCCTTTCTTGGTACCGACGCTAGCAAAACCAGTGGTAGAATTTAACCGGTTTATGGGTACTTCACCTTTCTCAGTCCCGTTTCCCTATATTACAAAACATACGAATAAAACACGATACAGCTACATTACTAACTCCATGACCACAATCTTGAAAGAAAAAAAAATGACCATAGATAATTTTGAAAGATGGGTCAGGGGGTGCTCAGCGCTAATCTGCCGGCTAGCTCAAGGGGTCTAGTTTGCTGGTAAAACACTGTCCGACTTCGGAAGAAAGGTTTGGTATAAAAAATGAATATGTCAGTAGACGTCGTCAGCATCAGTGAGAGGCCTGTATGTGTGTAAAATTTGCAGCTGACTAGATCTCAAAGCTAATTTTACGGATGCAAGCAGAATATCTTGTCGATATCGCCTAATACGTAAATAATTTAAGCTACGTCCCAGTTTTTCTGGATTTTTAATCAGTTTCTGGCAGTTTTTACAATATATCTGTAAAACGAGGATTAGAAATACCCTGAATAATAAGCTGTTTGCGAGTAACGCCATATTTAGATATAAGATGTTCATGTCAATACGGGACTCTTGAGTCGTGTTCACCGTGGTTGGGTTCAATTACTTTAAAAAGTAATTAATTTCTTTCAATTACATTGCATTTTTCGCCAATTACATTACATTGCAAATACAGTGATTTATGAAAAGTATTTGTTTTTTTTCAAATAGTTTCAAAAAGTAATTGATTACATTGTAATTACATTTTAAGAAATATTCGTCATCAAATTTATTGTCTAGCAATATACTCTGTGTAATAAAATATTTTTGCCGGGGTTTATTGTAGTTCTAAATTATAGAACGATTATGTTTTAACATTTTCTTTGTAGTTTCCATGAACAAATTTAAACGTTGAATTGCGTAAATACAAATACACATGTACATGTAGATATGAAGATAAAAGACAAAGTAGATGGACCCAGTATTTGTTTTTTTATCATAAATGTTCAAAGCTTTTGATCCATTCTACATTGTTGTGCTCAAGATTTCCTTCTAAAAGGTCTCTCTACATGAGCTGATAAAATTCATCAAATACCCTCAGTAAAGTCATGTGTGGAAAAAAATAATATTTGACACTATTGAACTAGATAAAATTAAATCAGAAATACATGTATATGGGAACATAATTAGACACCTTGTATTTTAGGTTAATACTGCCTGAGGCATGGGATGAAGTCTTTTGTGTAAATCCACTGATAGTCTATAATAATTAATGATTAAATAAACACTGCAAATTATGACATATCCAATTATGTTAATCTTTTTTATTATTGTCTCAAAATTGATTAGACTGATTGTTAAAACAAACATCATCTTGGGCAACGTATTTAAAAAGTATTTGAAAAGTAATTGCAATTACATCAGTTTTTGAAATTGTATTTAAATATTTTCAAATACTTGTATTGAAATAAAACCCAATTGCAATTGCTTTCAGTTTCTTCAAAAATTGTAATTGATTGCAATCAATTGCAATTACTGATTGCAATTACCCCATCCCTGGTTGCTCACTCCGGAAACATTTTTGTGTATTATACGAAAAAAGGGAATCACTATTTATTAACACTGCTGAGCTAAGGGTGATTTATATTTAATCTATTTGTAGCGATTCAGATAGTTTTTTCGTCAATTAAAATTTAGTTCAATAATTGTCATGTAGGACAAATTATAATTAGTACACTTCAATTTCATAAATAGTTTGTTTTTAGGTGATAAATATATTTAATTCAATAGTTTAGGAATCAAGTTATCCGTCTTACTGGTATTGCAGGGATCGTTTCCGACTTCAATTACAATTGTCGAAATCCGCATATGCAGAAAATAAGTTAACAGTAACTTCGGTATTTTATTATTTATTAACACTGGGCCGATGCAACTGCTGGTGGACTGTTATTCCCCGAGGGTATTCACCAACCCAGTAGTCAGTATTTCGGTGCTGACCCGAAAACCGACTTTTCCGAAACTTGCAATATCTAAATTTTACAAAATTTGGTTAAAACTGAGGAGTATCTCCCTCATGCATAGCTCTGTCCTTAGCTGAATTTAGGTTTTTCTATTAAGATCCTTGTGGTTTTTGTTCACTATCAGCTTTTACAAGTGTTTCGGTTAATGGACTTCCAAATGTTTTGATTTGATCTGCAATGATGAAACATAAGTTGTCGAAATGTGCATATGCAGAAAATAAATTAACAGTAACTTCGGTATTTCGTTACTTATTAACACTGGGCCGATGCCACTGCTGGTGGACTGTTAGTCTCCGAGGGTATTCACCAACCCAGTAGTCAGTACTTCGGTGCTGATCCGAAAACCGACTTTTCTGAATCTTGCAACATCTGACTTTTGCAAAATTTTGTTAAAAACTAAGGAGTATCTCCCCCATGCATAGCTCTGTCCTTAGCCTAATTTAGGCTTTTCTATTTAGATCCTTGTGGTTATTTATTTTCTATCAGCTTTTACAAGTGTTTCGGTTAATGGACTTCCAAATGTTTTGGTTTGATCTGCACTGATGAGATACAAGTTGTCGAAATGCGCATATGCAGAAAATAAATTAACAGTAACTTCGGCAGTTCGTTATTTATTAACACTGGGCCGAAGCCACTGCTGGTGGACTGTTAGTCCGCGAGGGTATTCACCAACCCAGTAGTCAGTACTTCGGTGCTGACCCGAAAACCGACTTTTCTGAAACTTACAATATACAAATTTTATAAAATTTTGTTGAAAACTGAGGAGTATCTCCCTCATGCATAGCTCTGTCCTTAGCTGAATTAAGACTTTTCTATTTAGATCCATGTGGTTATTTGTTCTCTATCAGCTTTTACAAGTCTTTCGTTTAATGGACTTCTAAATGTTTTGGTTTGATTTGCAATGATGAGACATAAGTTGTCGAAATGCGCATATGCAGAAAAAAAATTAACAGTAACTTTGGTATTTTGTTATTTTTTAACCCTGGGCCGATGCCACTGCTGGTGGACTGTTAGTCCCCGAGGGTATTCACCAACACAGTAGTCAGTACTTCTTTGCTGACCAGAAAACCGACCTTTTTCAGACTTGCAATATCTAAATTTTACAAAACTTTGTTAAAAACTGAGGAGTATCTCCCTCATGCATAGCTCTGTCCTTAGCTGAATTTAGGCTTTTCTATTTATATCCTTGTGGTTATTTGTTCTCTATCTGGTTTCACAAGTGTTTCGGTTAATGGACTTCAAAATGTTTTTGTTTGATCTGCACCGATGAGACATAAGTTGTCGAAACTCGCATATGCAGAAAATAAATTAACCGTAACTTCGGTATTTTGTTACTTATTAACACTGGGCCGAAGGTATTAACCAACCCAGTATTCAGTACTTCGGTGCTGATCCGAAAACCGACTTTTCTGAATCTTGCAACATCTAACTTTTGCAAAATTTTGCTAAAAACTAATGAGTATCTCCCCATGCATAGCTCTGTCATGCATAGCTCTGTCCTGTTATAACAGTTTTTTATTTACACGAGAGTTCCTCTCTCGAAAGTCCCGTATTGTGAAACCATTAAATGTATTCAACAATTCATAAAGTAAAAGTTTGGCTGTGATAGTAAGGTTACTTTCATTTAAAATGTTCAGAGAAGAAGAGACGCATGCGAATCGAACCAGTTGAGAAATGTACACATCCATTAGGATGGAGCGAAAGGACTGTCGCCACAAAGAAAAGTTAAAATAGTAATAGTGAAATCAAAATGATCCCTTTTATCATATATTTTAGGTTTTTTACCCAAGTCAATAACGATAGTTAGAACCAGAAAAGGGCGGTATTTGGAATCATTGTTAGCTTTATGCAATTTCATTTCTTGATGCATTGGTGAACGATGTCTACATAATCTAAAAACCGGGGATTGTCAATAGTTAGGATGTTGTCAATATAGTTGCTGTTATCATAGAAAATAGAAATAAGTTTTTCACTGTTTTGTATGGTTCCGTTTTGAATTTTTTTTTTTCATAAAGTCTTTCGTAACAGAAACAAGATCTGCAATGAGACGTGCACGATTTGTACCAATTGCAATACCAATGACCAGTTGATAAATAATGTCGCAAATCGAACTAAAGTTGTCGAGCAAAATATTGGGTGCATTAAATTATATCAACACATGTAAAGAAAAAGGAACAATGAAAATTGTTAGTAATATTAGAGAAAAATCCTCGCATTACGTTAGGACAAATAAACTACAGACCAGAAAATTCAAAAGACTATTTTTAAATAAACTATCCCGATTTGGATTTAATCAAATTATTTGGAAGGGTTGTATACAGTGTAGAAAAATTTAAACTGTCGACAGATGAGACTGGACTTTAAATTGATTGTAGTATAGCCAAAACTTGAATAGAATTTTTATGCCCCCGTGAAACGAAGTTTCGGGGGGCATATAGTTTTTGGTCCGTCTGTCTGTTTGTCTGTTTGTCCACAAAAACTTTAACATTTGGTATATCTTTTGAATGGTAAATGATAGGGCTCTCATATTTTGCATGTGTATTCCTTGTGGCAAGACCTTTCAAACGATACCAAAATGTTGGACCTCGCGACCTTGACCTTGACATGTGATGGACTTTTTGAAAAAAATAATAAACTTTAATATTGGGTATATCTTTTGAATGGTAAGTGGTATGGCTTTCATATTTTGCATGTGCATTCCTTGTGTCAAGACCTTTTAATTGGTACCAGAATAGTTGACCTTGTGACCTTGACCTTGGCCTGTGAACAACTGCAAAAAAACTTTAACATTGAGTATATCTTTTGAATGGTAAGAGATAGGGCTTTCATAGTTTGCATGTGTATTCCTTCTGGAGAGGCCTTTCTATCCATACCAAAATTTTGGACCTTGTGACCTTGACCTTGACATGTGATGGACTTTTTAAAAAATAATAATAAACTTTAACATTGGGTATATCTTTTGAATGATAATTGATATGGCTTTCATATTTTGCATGTGCATTCCTTATGGCAAGACCTTTTAATTGGTACCAGAAAAGTTGACCATGTGACCTTGACCTTGGCCTGTGAACAACTGCATAAAAACTTCAACATTGAGCATATTTTTTGATTGGTAAGTGATCGGGCTTTCATAGTTTGCATGTGTATTCCTTGTAGAGTGACCTTTCAGTTCGTACCAGAATATTTGACCTTGTGACCTTGCCTCTTGGCATGTGACTGTCTGGTAAAATTTCAGCAGAAAAATGAAATTAAACTCATTTATGACGAAATGTTTCTTGATATCTATAGAATTTTTTTTGTAAAAAGATTTTTTAAATCATTCAACATATTTTCTTCATTTATTCACTTTCGTTTTACAGGTATCAATGATGAGGTATGTTTCTAAAAATATCTATTATTTCATTTCTTCTCTTCTGTGTATTCCTCCACTTTTGGGGAACCAGTATTCAAAGTACTGATAACACTGATAGACAGAACACAATGAGTTGACTATAAATATTCTTAATGTGGGGGAATTGTTTGGGAATTATTTTTTAATAATGCTTGGATAATGATTGGAGGGATTCATTTGGGTGACTTCTGTGTTTGCCTCCAATTGCAATCATCATTTGATGTGATTAAACTTTTCAGTTGATACCAGAATTTATTTCTACAAATTATTTTGTCAGAAGGACATTCATTGTTGAAAGTTGCTGAATGTTTCTTCTTTACTCCTACTCGGGGGCATAAGTGTTTCACAAACCACATCTTGTTTACACTCCGAAAGTAATTTTCGCCAAAGTTTGATATTTTCTTTTTCACTGTATTTAATAACCAGCTCCTTTATACAAGCAAAAACATTTGTTAAATGGATGGATAAATGAGTAGTAGAACAGTTACTAGATGCCGAAATAAAATGGTGTTTGAAGGGATTTTGTGAAGCTCACTTATATTCACATGCATGAGATTTTTTTTTATAAATTGGCACTATTGAACATCCCATGCTACACACTTGAAATCCGCAACAAAAAGTATGGGTCACCATGTAAATTTTTTTTCTAGAATCCAGGTCGAAGTGCGTGCATTTTTTGGCCATTTTTTTCAACTAAATTTACATAGAATGTACGGGAAAAATATGGAAAGGCAATCTTTAACTTAACAAAAGTGAATTTTTTGTACTTTTGTTATTGTCCATTGTGTATGACCTTACCGGTCTACTAGTTCCTATTGTGTAACCAATTTAACAATTTGATTAAGCTGTACCTATTATTTTTTTGAGCAACTGGTATTGCTGGACTGCAACATAGATTGGAAAAAGTTTTTGGTGGGTTGCTTTTGTTAAATAATCAACACAATCAGGATTCTTTTGAATCGTCCAACAATACTATTGTATATCAATCTGTTATGGCCTGGGGAGGTTTTACCTGGATTTGTTAAGTATGGTTTACTTAACAACTAATGCAAAGGGATGAACCTTACTGGGATCGTTCTTCCACTATGTGGTTTTGTTCTAAACAGGAATGAAATAAATTGTTGTTGATTGTAAAAAAAGGTGGGCGATAATTTGGCCCTTTTCTAAAGAATCGTCGAACTTCTTTATCTACAGTGATCTTGAGGTTCCCCGTTAATATATGTCCGCACAGGCCATAGTGATATGGCGACGTGGAATAGTCTCGGCTGCTGTGGTAGTTTTTCTCGAAATCAACATCACAGGTAATTGAAGAGTAATTTAAAAAAAAAATGCTTCTGGTAGGTTTTATAGGAAAAGGAAATGACAGGCGTGTTCTGGTTGTCAAAACATACGGCTACGAGTTTTTGAATATATGTGTCTCGAAAAATGCCTTCAATTCCTTTATTGATATATTTAATTTCAAAAAATTGTTTTACGTGTTCATCGGGTTTGTATATTCTCGGATAAAGCCGATGAGAGCAGAATACGCCTAATGGCGATTTTTCTTGCAAGAGTTATGGAACTTTATTCATCAATTCTAAGGCAATTTTTCACATGTCGTGTTCTTATTTGACAACCTTATTGCCAATGTACGTCAAATTTTGTAGAGGTATTGGATATGATGGCTTCATGGTCTGTTCACTTTTTCGTGAAATTTTTATTTTTCCTGCAACAGTTATAGAACTTTATTTTTCAAATTTAAGGCAATTTATACAAATGATTAGTACTTTGATCAGCTCACTTCAAATTTTGCAGTTTTATTTATTAAAGATATACCATGCTTAATTAGGCAGTTATAGGTACATTCCAAGTTAAGAACCAGTTTCTTTAATCACTTAAAGTTCTGAGTGGGTGACTACGGGCGTATCATGCGACTTGGCGCAGCTGTTTATTATTTTTTATCCAAGACAATTTACGCTCTCTTCTAGATCTTTCAAATTCTCTCTTGGATTTATCAGGGGATTTTTCTACAATATATTAAAACCATGTATTAGATAACAGCATTTATGGGGGAAAGACATTTTCATATAAAATTGGGATTGTTTCAAAGCAGTTGCTACATTTGTTCTACAAATGCAAGTAGTTTGATGTTCAGATGTCTTATTGATAAAATAGTCAAATACAATAAATAATAATACTATTACGTATTAGAAATAATTGAATATTGATTGCTTTTTCAGTCCCGAATAGAGTTGTCTTGTGGCCATTCTTTCTGCAGATTTTGTTATCTGCATCACATTTCAAGAATAGATAAGATGGTGCGTGGAAAGAAGACATACTACTGCATATGCGAAAGGCCTTCATGCCGTAGGAGAACGAGGTCAACAGAGTATCAGCAAGTGTCGGTAAGTTAAGAAAATTTACATCCTAGCAGTGGGGTTATGATGCACGCTGACGTTAAAACATGATGTAATAAATCGCTTACAATCATTTTAGAGTTAGCGCGACCAGTCTGGCTAGTAGTCAAGAATAATACTTCTACTTTACCGGCTATGCTAATGATGATTTATCATTAGTTTCTGTCCTTTATTGAGCATTGATAGAAACTTATTTAGTAACGCTTCATAAACCACAAAACTGTCTTGTTTGGTTTACTAATCCAACCATGCTATTGTGAATGTAATGAGAGTAAAGGAGGACAATCAAACCGTGTAAATTAAGGAACTATCAATGGGTGAAACATAAACACGTATCCAGGTTTTATTTTATTATTTTTTGTGGAGGTCGGAGATAGGGGGAAGTTGCACATTCACACCGCCGCGTAATTGCAATGATTTGAAAACTTCTTGATTTCCAACGACTTCGTACGATTTATAAAGATTTTCATAATAACATCTAACTGCAGGATAAAAACAATATACGTGAATTGCCAGAAAATACTGAATTTACTTGTAATCGCTGCAAAAAGTCATAGTAGCTCTACAAGAGCCTCGCGATTTGACTCAGTGTTTCTAAAGCCTATACAAATAAATTGAATAATTTTCCGGCAATATCATTTAAGAAATAATTCATTGCTGCCCGTTGTTTGTTGGACATTTAGCACAACAGACGCAAAATGATGGCATAAGCTCAAATGTTGTTCGTCCAGGTGAGATAATAGCTTATGATCAAAATATGATCACGATTTCGGTTGAACTTCACAGAAGTTGCAATATGCGACGGATTATCAAAAGTAGCATCCGAAAATCTTTGTCAATATTTTGGGGTTGTGGATATTTATTGATTAGAACGATAAATCTTTTTTTTTTCAATACACGTGCCTTCATCTCATTACCAACACCCAAAATTGCCTAGGTAACCCGAAGTACCTAGTCGACAATTTTTCATCCCTATACAAGTGATATTCATGATGTTTAATACATTGATAAAATCTAAAATCTAAATCTTTATAAAATGAGAAGTGAAATATCCAGGTAAATCCTGCAATAAATAACTAAATACCGAAGTCACTGTGAATTTACTTTCTGCATATGCGCATTTCGACAACTTATGTCTCATCAGTGCAGATAAAATCTAAACGTTTGGAAGACCATTAACTCAAAGATGTTTAAAACTGTATTTAAGCAATATATGTTTATATGTTCAATACGGAAGTCCGTTAGTGCCAGGTGGTGTTTTATTTTTATCTCGTTATAACGACTTAGTATCTCGTTATAACGACTTAGTATCTCGTTATAACGACTTAGTTAACTCGTTATAACGACTTAGTGTCTCGTGATAATGACTTAGTATCTCGTTATAACGACATAGTATCTCGTTATAACGACTTAGTATCTCGTTATAACGACTTAGCTAACTCGTTATAACGACATAGTATCTCGTTCAAACGACTTAATATCTCGCTATAACGACTTAGTATCTCGTTATAATGACTTAGATCAGTAACCAATGGAACGAGTGCCTTTGTTATTGAACAGATAATAAGACAAGAAACAAACAAGAGGCTCTCAAAAGCCTCTATCGCTCAGCTGGAACCCGGTGCTTAAACATTTGTTAAACTATTTTTCCCACAGATAGCAACATACGACAGAACCCGAATCTGTCAGACAGCGTTCTAAAGGGCCCCATACAAGAACTAGTGTGACCCCAAGTTCCCATAGGACCACATGTTGAACTAGGTTCCCCTGTTGCAGACTTGTCAACGACGAAAATTTTCAAAAAGACCCATCTGAGGACCTTTGTGACTAAGTTAAGATCCAATTGGTCAAGTAGTTTCAGAGGAACAGATTTTTGAAGCTGTTCATAAAGGGCTCAATATTAAACTACGTTTCCCGCTGGAAGCCATCTTGAATTAAGTGTGGACCTGGAAAACACCATTTTTGTAGGGGACCATATAAGGACTATTATGACCAAGTTTGGTTCCAATTTGCCAAGTTGTTTTAGAGAAAAAGATCTTTGAATGTGTTTTTTTATTATAAAGTTCAGTGTTTCTTTATGATACCCGCTGCATAACAGCCATCTTGGTTAACAGCTGGGTAAGGTACACTGTTTTTTAAGGGGTCATCTTTAGGACTATTGTGACAAAGTAAAGTTCCAAGTGGCCAATTAGTTTAAGAGAATATCTTTAAATGACTAGTTTACGAAGGACGACGGACGGACAACGGAAGTGTAACAAAAGCTTATTTTGGCTTGGGCTAGGTGAGTCAAGGCCATAAATGACAGATATAAAAGACAACTGTACAGAATAAAAGACAAGGTAAAATAAACAAATAGATGATAAAAAATAAAAACAGTTCCAACAAATTTCGACTCTATGGTCTACAACAAGACCAGTGCAATTGGGTGGGGGCAATTCTTGCCCCGTAGTTGAAGGTGGTATGTTCGAAATGTTTCATTAATTTTCATCTTTTGGTTTAGTTTAGTTTAGTTTCGGATCCATTCCAATTGTCAATGAAGCCGTTAAATATATGTTGTAAAAAAATGTTTTTGTCAATGTAGCTGTTCTCATTGAGTACCAGCGTAACGCTGGAATCGGGATTGTTCGAAAAAAAAATTGCACGAGCTAGGTTAGAATAAATAACTTTATTAATGCATGAATATATTCATAAATAAAATTGACAACAAAAGTCCGAATCGATCAAAGGAAGTGACCAGTAAGGAAAATCCGTATAACATTCGACTGAATCAGGGTAACACAATCCAACATAGAACATTTTTGACAAGCCGTCATATTCCCGACTTGGAACGGGCATTTTATAAATAAAATGGTGGGTTAAACCAGGTTTAATGATGCATCAACCTCCCGCTTATATGACGACTAAATATAGCTTCTGTGTGCCCAGATTGTGTTAAATGTCAAAGTCATAATATTGTCAGAGGGCACTACACTATTTCAATACGCCTATTTTCGAAAATAGTACTATTAAAAATAGTGCCTTTTAATTTGTAGTGACTAGCCAATTGATACATGTTTTAATCAGCAAGATCATAGAATATTTCTAGGTGAATGACGGAGAGCAAAGAACAGTTGAAAAACATGATTAAGTTGCGTAACAAGCTAGAACGGATCGAATGAAATACGACCAAATATCGAAAATTCTCTGTTGCGACTATGTACAAAATTAACCGGGACGTTTCAATTCAATTTTATTTTCTTATTTGACATACAACATATGGTTTAAATGTATTTATTTTATCGTGTTGGTGATCTGTTAACGGATTAACAAGTTCCCACACCCGGGAAAATTCCTTTCTATTTTATGTGAATTTTTGAAATCCCAGAATTTAACATACGAGTCAATTGGAGGCCGAATTATAGGTGTGCCTCCTGTCAAAACCTAGAATTTTTCTCACATAGGTAAATATTTTTGTCGTTCGATGTACGAGCCTTGTCTCATACGAGTAAAATGTTTTTGTCGCTCGGTGCACAAATCACACTTAAGTGGCAAAAAGAGAAATAACAAGAAAGAAGCCAAAACTTAAACAAAACCGTCTTCAATAAAATTGGAAATAGGAATTGAATATTTATCAATCAAATCTGGATATCGATCAATAAATTTCTTCCGAAAAAAACTAATAATCTGCATTTCTCGAAGCCCTGATTTAAACGTTTACGAATTAAACATCTGTGTCGTTTCAAAAAATCTTGATAGTGACTACATGCTCTAGCGTAACTGATTTATAGACCACTTGAATTAAGCAAAACCCAAAAGGGAGGTAACTTTGTGAAAAAATCTCAAGGGGACAGAATGGTTCCCTGCTTGTGAAAACCAACCAAAAAAATAAAGCATTTTAATCAAAATTTATGAAAGTTGAACCTCTAGCAAACATTTAATCATCAACATATTTCAAAACCCAATCCCAAATAGCGCTTACCATGCTTTAAAGTGCTCCTTGTTTCAAGTAAAAATAATTAACAACTGAACTTACATGAACTGTCTTCTCAGGGTATAAGGAAATATCAAAAATTCGAAAATATGCTAACTTACTGCAGAATATCATGAATATCTTGTAGGGAATTACTTTGTCCAGACTGGCCGAGCACGAAAGCCGTACTTAGAAAACAAATGTGCATGTTAAATGTTTGTTTTTCCGGTGTAGGAGGTACTTCCCTTTGAAGGTTTGACCAAAAAAACACAAATTTTGACTAGAAATGACTAAATACCGAAGTTACTGTGAATTTAAATTCTGCATATGCGCATTTCGACAACTTATGTCTCTTCAGTGCAGATAAAATCTTAACGTTTGGAAGACCATAAAATCAAAGATGACTGGACTGACAAGAACATCGGTAACTGGCAAATCATCTATTGAGAAATATATACTCGATACGATGGGGAAGACGGAATATTACTGTCGAGTTGTGGAAAGTTTACAATATCTAAATTGAAATCGTCTCTTTTGTCATAAATTCGTGTGCTGAGGTTGCCACTGTCGTCAAACTCCAAAAGTAAATCTAAAAACGAAACAGAATGGTCAATATCTGTAGTCTCCTTTATTTCAAGTTCTTGGGGATATATTACTGGAATATACTCGGCAAATTTACTATTATTAAGCGATAAGACATCATCAATATATCTGTATGAGTAATTAAAGGAACTAGCCTCTTTAATTTTATTTTGTTTCACTAAATTTTGCAAAAATTATGTTTCGTAAGTGAACAAAAAAAAAAGGTCGGCTAAGAGAGGAGCACAATTCGTTCCCATTGGAATGCCGATTGTCTGTTGGAATATCTTGCCCCCAAACTGGACAAATATGTTGTCAATGAGAAATTAAGCATGCTGAATGACATGACACAGGAACTATAGAAAAAAACATGAACGACGAAAAGCAGCTTCTTTCAGAGTGTTTCCCAAAAAGAAAGCTGGAATCTTTGCAATAAGAACCTTTGTCTCTTTTAAACACGAAGAAAAATCAAGAATCGAAACTAAAATAAAAGAAATGAACCGAAACGAAACGGAACGAAACTGTTTCGTTTCTTGAATTAGAAAATATTCATAGGATACTTACTAAACGAAATCGTTCCGTTTCTTTTCTTTTCGTTCCGTTCCGATACACGTTTTAGAATAACCCTTCAAGTGATGTTTTACAAACTTTCTGTGTAACTGATTTCAATGGCACACCTAAAGTGATTATGACAAGAACCCGTTTATTGGCACCCCGGAACGCATGGTTTTGCTATTTGTAGTAAATGCCATCGTGCTCAGACATTTCAATCCCGGGTTACTTATTCAGTTGATAACCCAAATACTTTCTAGTCTGTAATTTTGAGGCATAGACTCATGAGCCTTTTTCTCTGATTTTTTAATCTTTTATCCCTCAAAGATCATGTTTAAATTGATAAAACATGTACCAAGTCATCGTGATTAAGAACTAAAGGCTCACATGAGCCTGTATCGCTCACCTGGTGACTGGTTTTATTCATTGTCACGAAGAGACCACTCATTCATACTATAAATCAGTTCAGCAGATGTTACATTTTCAATCTTGGATGAGTTACAAACATAAAAATTACAAACTTTGAAAGGGAACACCCGAAGACAATTGTAACCAAACTTAGTTCCAATTGGCTCAGTAGGTTCAGAGGACATGTGAATGCATTTCCCATAGGGTCCCTATATTAAACTATGTTCCACGGTAGTGGCCATCTTGGATGAGGTACGAACGTCAAAATCAGAAATTTAGAAGGGGACAAGCCAAGGCCTATTGTGACCAAGTTTGGTTGAATTTGGCTCGGTAGTTTCAGAGGAGAAAATCTTTGGATGCCTTTCCCATAGGGTCCCTATGTTAAACTATGTTCTCTGCTGGCAGCCACCTTCAATGAGGTATGAACATAAATGGGATGTTGTCTCCTTGACATTTACCCCATTTCCTTTCTTTTGCATATATAAAAATCACAAACTTTCAAGGGGACCACCTAATGACTATTGCGATCAAGTTTGGTTCCAATTGGCTCAGTAGTTTCAGAGAAGAAGATCTTTGAATACATTTCCAATAGGGTCCTATGTTTAACTATGTCCTGTGCTGACGACCATCTTGGATGAGGTACTAACATAAAAATTACAAACTTTAAAGGGGACCAGCCAAGGACAATTGTATCCAAGTTTGGTTCCTACTGGCTTGTGGTGGTTTCAGGAAAAAAGACCTTTGAATGTATTTCCCATAGGGTCCCTATGTTTAACTATGTTCCCCGCTGGCGGCCATCTTGGATGAGGTACAACCACAAAAATCACAAACTTTAAAGGGGACCACCTAAGGACTATTGTGACAAAATTTGGTCCACATTGGCTCAGTGGTTTCAGAGAAGATCTTTGAATGCATTTCCCATAGGGTCCTTTGTTAAACTATGTTTCCTAGTGGCGGCCGTCTTGGATGAGATGCTAATCTGCTGGACATATGTAGAAATTGTAGTCCTGGAAAAGCTCAACACTTTTGTAATACACATTTAACATCCATCTCAAACAATTTTTGAAATAAAAGTAAAAATGTAAAAATAAAAATCGTGAAAATTCAAAGAAAAAGGGGCCATTACTTCTATGTGGGTCGTCGAATTTTCTTCATACAAGCAGGAAATGCGGATCTTACTATGCTGACCATTTTTTTAATTTACAATTTGCTTTCATCTTCTACTATTTTCAATATATAAGACTAAAAGTAACAAAAAAAAAAAAAAAAAAAAAAAAAAAAAAAAAAAAAAAAAAAAACGAAAATTTTACGGAAAAGGGCAATAACTCCAAGATGGGTTATCGGATATTCTTCAAAACCACATGCTGGTAGATCTCATCATGGTGATCATTTTTATACCTTGTCAGATTTTTGATATCTGTAACGGTTTTGAGTAATTTACAAAAATACAGCAATTTACCCCTATGTTCTTTTTTTAGTAACAGCGGCCATGTTGTTTGGTCTACGGACATAAAAATCACAAATTTGAAAGAACATACCCTGGTCAAGTTTGGTTAGTATTGGCCCAGCAGTTTCAGAGAAGAAGATCTTTGAATAAAAGGTAACGGACGGACGTACGGACGGACGGACGACGGACAGACGAACGGACAACGGATGCCGAGTGATGGCAAAAGCCCACATGGCCTTTGGCCAGGGGAGCTAATAAAAAAGTCATACAGGATTATTGTTCTTTGTTTACCAAAAATTGCGACTTAGCCAGTGGAACAAAACTTGACTACAAGTTTCTATTTTGATAGTTAGTGGAAATTTTAGTAGATCAAGGGCTAAAATCTCATATGTTTATATAATTGTCGACGGACGGACAGCCGGACAACTCCTTACATTTCTTTATTTTTTACATAAGTTTTCTATTTTTGAAATGAGTATTTACATTTTGATGGAAAAAACATGTTAAAGAGGTAACTAAGGGCTAACTAGAGGCTCAACTCAGCCTGTATCGCTCACCTGGTCTATAATAGCCAAGTGTAGGTAAATGTTTCCCATATAATGCTCCAATGTGAAATTTCAGTTCCCATTGGCAGCCAAGTTGGATCTGGTACGAGTCCAAGCAACACAATTTTAAAGGGGACCATCTAAGGAATATTATAGTCGAGTTTGGTTTTAATTGGCCAAGTAGTTTAGAGAAGTAGATTTTTACACATCCTTTCCATAGGGTTTTATCACAATAGTCACAATTAATAGTCCATACATGTTTTAAAATTTTCTTTGGAATGACTTGGCCCATAAACTACTAAAGACCAGGTGGGCGATACAGGCTCAGGTGAGCCTCAAGTTTTAAAGACACTATCACTTTCCCTTTAGTTATAATCAAAAACCAATATATAAACTTCAAAGAAAATCATTATACATTTATATATTTCTTTATTCCAGATGGCACAACGAAATCATTTGCGGGTTTGGTTTTGATTAAGGACTCGGTTACGCTAGAATTTTAGAATGCCTTTCACAGGTTCACAACATTTTCATAAGCATAAATTCACTAAAAACGATTTTTAGAAAAAGTGGTTTTATATCACAGACGCGAATCATGGGATAGCCTCGTTCTGGTATAAGTCTCTACAACTAAGTCGTTATAACGAGATAGTCGTTACAACGACTTAGCTAAGTCGTTATAACGAGATACTAAGTCGTTATAACGACTTAGCTAAGCCGTTATAACGAGATACTATTTCGTTATAACCAGATATTAAGGCGTTATTACGAGATAGTTAGTCGTTATAACTAGATACTATGTCGTTATAACGAGATACTATGTCGTTATAACGAGATACTTAGTCGTTATAACGAGATATTAGTCGTTATAACGACTTAGCTAAGTTGTTATAACGAGATACTAAGTCGTTATAACGAGATAGTAAGTCGTTATAACGAGATGCTATGTCGTTATAACGAGATACTAAGTCGTTATAACGAGATACTATGTCGTTATAACGAGATACTAAGTCGTTATAACGAGATAGAAATAAAACACCACCTGGCACTAACGGACTTCCGTAGTTCAATGACAGGAACCCGGAGTTAAATTGCTGGTGTCCGGAGCCCTAGTGTTAATCGCGGGGGCCTGAGAAGTGCTGTAGCTCGGAGCGCCACGTTTAAAAAAGGTTGGATCCATCTGGGATTAATGTATATTAGTCCAGGAACCCGTTCCCCGATGAAATTCCCATATATTTAACATCGAACTTAAATGGGGGCCTTTAGCTTAATCCAGAATTCCATTGAATAATATGGCTTATCCGACGTCCCACTTTTATACTAATAAGCACTGCCTTGAATTTTCCGCACGCCTCAGTATACATGTACTAATGTGTATGAAGCCATTCCCGGCTGCAAGAACCATTTTATACGATGGATAACAACAATCGGAATATTCATATTCACCCCTATTAAACTGAATTCTCGGCGAACGAGTTCACGTATAATTGGTTTAGTCCGGTTTGATAATATTTAGACCGGTTGAGAAAAATGTAAACACATTTCTTATTTTAAGTAGTATTGGATAACGTTTTGTCCCGGTTTAGGATAATGTTTAGGTACGGTTTTTGATATTTGAACATTACCTTTACCTAAACATTACCAGCCTAACAGGGGTGATATTGTTTGAATTGAAAATATAGTTTTAATACTGTTTTAGAAATGAAACCATACAATCAGTAGCCCGGTCGTTCCTCTAGTATGTTATTGAGCTTATTGCTACATATCAAATGAAATGAATTGTATAAGGGGTTTCTAGAGGAGTCTTGTTCGTTGGATGTGTATATGAAGTGACCTCATGTCAACCGATGCAGTAAGTCAGGAATGGATCGGTTATCTTAAGTAAACTGAAGAATGTTTTGATACCTGTCAGATTACCTCCTTGTCAGGCCTTCGAGTTTTTCAAAATAATAAGTAAAAACAAATGAATAATCAACAAACCAACAACAAAAAAAAAAAAAAAAAAAAAAAAAAAAAAACACCAAAAAACAGGGATTTGCACCTCGCTACACAAATCCTCGAAAAAAGGAGTGTATACAATCAAGTTCGTTGCCTTATGGAGAAGATGTTCTAAGTTGAAAAACTTGTATCTGATCCATTTGTCTCTTTTTTTTTGACAATAAAATATAAAAAAGAAAGGAAATGGGGTTTATGTCAAGGAGACAACATCCCATATCCAGGTTAAAACGACCCAAAACAAAACATCTAGGGGTCACCATATGGTCTTTGACACAGTGAGGAACCCCACACCATATAGTAAGCCCTAAATGGCCCCGAAAGGTAAAAAAGTGAATAAATCAATGGAAACAAACCACAGCCAATAACCCAAATATCAAGAAACTAAAATTTTATAAGAAGACAAGGACAAGCCAATGACCAACATATTCCTGACTTGGGACAGGCACAAATTGCGGTGGGGTTAAACTCGTTTTCTTGGATCCAAACCCTCCCCCTTTGTGTGGTGAATGGCTAAAAATAAATACACAAAAAGACTCACAGTAAAAATCAAACTAGAAAAAAGTCCAACTTATCAAGACGAGTACCCTTACAATGAAGTACATAAAACATGAAGACAATACACACAGGTACTGTCCGGACAAATGCTCGCAGTTACTGACAGCTAGCTAAGGACAAAATTTCCGTCGACTATGATATCAAGCCTTCTTACATATGAAATTTCAATTGAAATACTTCTAAATAGATTTGGTATAACAACATCATTAATTATGAAAGAAGAACATGATATGTTTACATGAAGTTCGTAGCCGTTTATGCGGCTTTCAATATTGTGCAGAGCGATATCGGGAAAGAATGTACAAACTAAGAGATATGTAATTCCGAGAACACACCCTTCATTGCGAGCAGCTAAACTCGGATGTAATTCTCTGTGTAAAACTGATTCTATTGTTAAGCCAATACAGAATGACGCGGATAAGTATACTGAACGTAAAAGAAACATACCATTCTTGCTTTTCAGTATACTATCCGAGTCATTCTGAATTGTGTATTGGCTTAACAATAGGATCAGTTTTACACGGAGAATTTGATCCGAGTTTATCTGATCACTATGAAAGGTGTGTAGCAGTTATTTCGATTTGTTTACTTATTGTTTTTATGATTACTCAGTATAAGAAAAATGTGTTTACATATCGATATTAGAAAATTTCCAGTTAAGAAAAAAAAATGCAAACTTCGAACTGATTTAACGAGAGAATATCATAAGCATCGATTTTGGGGGAGGGGGTCGCAAAGATTGGACCCTTTAATTTGAAAGGAGTTTATTTAATGTTAGATTTCATTTTTAGCTAACCTGGCCTAAAAGGCCTTGTGAGCTTTTGCCATCACTTTGCGTCCGTCGTCCGTCCGTCAACAATTTCAAAAATCTTCTCTGAAACTGCTGAGCCAATTGTAACCAAACTTGGACTGAAGCATCACCAGGGTATGCAGTTTCAAAATTGTGTTTGATTAGTCCGAAGACCAAACAACATGGCTGCTGTTACTAAAAATAGAACATAGTGGTAAATTGCTGTTTTTGCAAATGACTCAAAAACCGTTACAGACATCAAAATTTGACATGGTGTAAAAGTAATCAGCATAGCAAGATCTACCTGCCCTGCAATTTTGAAGAAAATCCGAAAACCGGTCTTGAAGTTGTTGCCCTTTTTCCGTAAAATTTTCAAAATTTGTGCATTTTTTATTTTCTATTTCAAAAATTGTAACAGATAGAGGTCAATTGTATATTGCAAAAAGGATCAGCATATCAAGATCTTCAAACCCTGAAATTTTGAAGAAAATACCAAAACCCTTGTAGGAGTTATGGCCCTTTTTTCACGGAATTTTCAAGATTTTCATTTTTTTTACTTTTATTTCCAAAACTATAAAAGACGAAGGTTAAGTGTTAATTGATAAAATGTTTGCCATGCTGTGTGTATTTCAAAACCTGTGTTTAAAATTGTTTGTTGACCGCCATTTTCAAAATGGCCGCCAGAAAAGGCGGGAAAATTCAACATTGTCCAATTTCAATGAAATATGGTTTCCAAATAGGAATTGATGTTGCAACTTCAAAACCGACGTTAAATATTGTTCGTTGGCCGCCATTTTCAAAATGGCGCCAAAAAGGTGGGCAAATTCAACATTGTCCGATTTCAATGAAAGTTGGTTTCCAAATAGATATTGATGTTGCGACTTCAAAACCGGATTTGAAAATTGTTGACTGCCATTTTCAAAATAGCTGCCAAAAAAGGCAGGAAAATTCAACATTGTCTGATTTCAATGAAACTTGGTTTCCAAATAGTTATTGATGTAGCAACTTCAAAAATGATGTTAAAATGTGTTCGCTTACAGACATTTTCAAAATGGCTGCCAAAAAAAGCCAGGAAAATTCAACATTGTCCAATTTCAATGAAATTGGTTTCCAAGTGGATATTGATGTTTTGACTTCAAAACCGGTGTTGAAAATTGTTCGTTGACCGCCATAAAAGGTGGTAAAATTCATCATTGTCTGACTTCAATGAAATTTGGTTTCAAAATAGGAATTGATGTTGCAGCTTCAAAACCGACGTTAAATATTGTTCGTTGACCGCCATTTTCAGAATGGCCGCCAAAAAAGGCGGGAAAATTCAACATTGTCCGATTTCAATGAAAGTTGGTTTCCAAATAGATATTGATGTTGCGACTTCAAAACCGGTTTTGAAAATTGTTTGTTGACTGCCATTTTCAAAATAGCTGCCGAAAAAGGCGGGAAAATTCAACATTGTCTGATTTCAATGAAACTTGGTTTCCAAATAGTTATTGATGTAGCAACTTCAAAACTGATGTTAAAATGTGTTTGCTTACAGACATTTTCAAAATGGCTGCCAAAAAAAGGCGGGAAAATTCAACATTGTCCGATTTCAATGAAATTGGTTTCCAAGTGGATATTGATGTTTCAACTTCAAAACCGGTGTTGAAAATTGCTCGTTGACCGCAATAAAAGGTCGGAAAATTCAACATTGTCTGATTTCAATGAAATTTGGTTACCAAATAGATATTGATGTTGTGACTTGAAAACCCGATTTCAAAATGGCCACAAAAAAGGCAGGAAAATTCAACATAGTCTGATTTCAATGAAATTTGGTTTCCAAATAGATATTGATGTCGTGCACATCGCTAGTCCGACACTTATTAGTCCGACACTCATTGGTCCGACACTTATTTGTCCGACACTCATTACTCCGACACTTATTTATATAGTCCGACACAGATGCGGATCTAGCCTTACAAAAAATTTTGAGGAATTTCAGCTATTCATATCTTGGATTTTTTCCGGCGAGTTTGCACCCGCTTTGTCGTGCTGTCCTTTGGATTTTGGCTCCTGACAATGCTTTTCTGTTATTCTTTTAACCCTCTTTGAATTTTTTTTCATTTTTTGGCCCTCTTTCTGCAAGAAATCTGTAGAAGTTAACCATAGATAAATGACACAGACCCTTAACCTGTCTCTTGTATCCATCAATTGACAATGATGACTTGCGACACCACAATAAATAGTACCATACGTTATTCATTCAACAATAAAAACCCATACAGCTTTAAGATTATGGTCTAACAAATCTGATATTTAGCCAGATGTTGGAAAGAAGCATGGTCGTTTGTACGTTATTTTTGTGCCTATGATGGACCGTTTTCAAAGTATGCTAAAATGTAATCGAAAATCTTTCGAGGAATTAAGCCATTTTACATTGTTTGCGAAGATAGTACTACTCTAAGGACACCCAAGACCAATTTTTTGTTGTGAGTGTATATGTTACAGGGAATCTGTGTATTCAGGGATTACGTGTAATCCCTAAAAAATCAGGGAATACATGCAATCACTAAATTGCTTGGGGATTACGTGTAATCCGTACATTTTACCAGTGATTACATGTAATCCCTGATTTTTCTCGGAATATTTACACGTTTTCCCTGACCTCCAATACTCCGAATAAAATAACTCCAAATGGTTTTCATGATTTGTTTATCAAAGAATTTAGCGGTTATGCATGCAATAGCCACCAAATTTGATAGTTTTGTAATGATGAATACTTTCCATCTTAACATATCCTAAATAATTTAATCTGAAATTAACATAAAACTAGAAAAACTGAGTAAAGCTCATAAAAACATACCCCGCTCCCCCATTTGATTCCGGATAAAAAAAAATCACCAAAAAAGAAAAATCAAGTCAAATCAATTTTTTGAATAGCTGGTGCACAATATATACTGAACATTCTGTAAATTTCACCAAGTGGTCTAGGAGGAGTTGTCGCCATAAAGTACATGTATGTACCCTATGGCGGACGAAATGACGAATGGACGAACAGACACCTGATCACTATATACCACCCGCTAAAGCGGGGAATAGTTAAAGACTATAATTTTTCTTTGTCTAACTACTTTTAAATATAACCTTGAATATCATGTTTTTTTCATTGAATTCCACTCAATTTTGTCAGTTCTCCTAAAAAGTTTTGAAACCATTAATTCTTAGGATAATAGTGGATAAAAGTTTATAATATCATTATGGATGAAAAAAAAGTAACTTTCACAGAAGAACTTTTTAAAATCCAAAAGGACAATTAAAAAGTATATCACTCAAAAACAAAGATTGACCAAATCATATAAAGTATAATTTGTTACAAGTACAAAATGCTAAGAAACCAGGGAAGATTACTATCTCTTATGAAGGTAAGACTTTTTTGGTCAGATTAATGTATTTATTTTATGGAAAACAAAATATGAAGTTTATTGAATTCATTTAACCAGGTCTCATAAGTAATGCCTTTGGTTTCATAAAATCGAGAAAAAAAATCCAAAATTATCAAAATGTATAATATTCAGGCAGGTTTAAAATAAAAGTAAAAAGGGAAATTTTCTGTATAAAAATCAATAAGATGGAAATTTTCATTCTGTAGCCTGCCTGTGTGTGCTTTTTCTCTCAGGCTAATGGGCCAGTTGGAATACAACTTGGCCACAATAGTCCTTTGGTGGTCCCCTGCAGAAAAGGTGTTTATCTGGTCTGTACTATATCTAAGATGGCCACCATTCAACCCACCGGAAAACACATTCAAACGTCATCTCTGAAACTACTCGGGCAATAAAATCCAACAATAGTCTTAAGATGGTCCCCTGCAAAAAAGGTGTTTTTTCAGGTTTGGAATTTTTCCAAGATATCGCTTAGGGGTGACATAATTTAAACTTAACATTACTGTTTATATGTGTTACTGTTCTTTTGACATATTTTTTTTATTATAAATGCAGATATATTTTCTTGTGTTTGGGTTGAAAAATGTTACTAAATCATCCAAATATTCTTTAATTGTGTTTGAATATGCCAATTTTCATCAGAAGGTGATCCCAAATTTAACTTAATGCATAACAACAACGATTATGGACTGTCAGGGATAACGTGTAAAAATGTTAAAAAAAAATCAGGGATTA
This sequence comes from Modiolus philippinarum, assembly GCA_002080025.1. Taxonomy (NCBI): domain Eukaryota; kingdom Metazoa; phylum Mollusca; class Bivalvia; order Mytilida; family Modiolidae; genus Modiolus; species Modiolus philippinarum. The sequence goes on from MJUU01027576.1 coordinate 30,051, forward strand.
CATGTAATCCCTAAGATTTTTAGGAATTTCATGTAGTCCGTGGGAAACACTTTCCGTGCATCCCCCCACTTCCGAACCAGACCGATTTTTTTCAGTCCTTCTATGTCCCCTCTTCAAAATAGAATATGTTAACACGAACATAACCTGCACACATAGACAGTATATGGCCACTTTTATAGTACACCCGAAAAATTATTGTATTTTCGTTTTAACATAAGCTTTATCTTTTAAGCTCCATAACGTTTTACTGATAAGTAATATGTACTGAAATTTGGTATTAAATAAAAGCTAATTAAATATGCTTTACAATGAACACAAGTTTGGGTACTTAACGCCAATTTTATGATCTGGGGATACAAAAAATCTACCCCTACCCCTGAAAAAAAATTGCAAAAATGTCAATTTTAGGCTGTCAATTCCTTTCAGATAAACAACCTTCGCCATTTGATCTAGTTTTTACCCTAACTTATCAGTTGTGATACAATGTTGGAAAATAAAACCATTAAAGTCCATAAAATTTTGATTTTCGTTATAAAATCTTTGAAAAATGGAATTTTTCGGAATTTTAGATTTTTCACAATTTCGATTTTTGACTTAAGGGTCGTAAAAATCTGAATATATATTTAATAATTCCCGATGCAATAATAATGTATGATATGTCAGCAACAAATTATATGTAAAAATTTTAGTTTCAGATACATTATAGGTTAATAAATGTCAAAATTAACACCCCTCCCCCTAAAAATTAAGAGAAAATTTGAAATATTTAGGCTCTAAATGATAAAAAAATAATGTTCAATGGGAATTCTAGCGTGCATTTTACTACAACTGACATGCAGAAGATCATCTAAGTAGATTAAAACTTTTCAAAAGGTCTAATTTCGACTCTTCTGTCCGAAAACGTATGAAAAATGGGAATTTTCCGTTTTTCAGAATTTCTGCTGTTTTGACTTTGAGATGCAAATACTTCATGAAATCGATATATAACTTGAAAATGTTGATTAAATACCATTTCATCATATCTAAGCAATTAGAAAGTATGCTTTTAAGCCTTTTAGACTAACTACAGTCTCACAAATTACAAACATATTACCCTTTACCACACATATTCAGCACAATTTTTTTCATTTTATTCCGTACAATATCTAATTTTTGTAAATTTTGTTGAAACTAAGGAGTATCCCCCTCATGCTAAGCTCTGTCCTTAGCTGATTTTGGTTTCCTATTTAGATCATATTTGGTAATTTGTCTATCAGTTTTTAAACATCTTTGACATTATGGTCTTCCACATGTTTAGATTGTATCTGCACTGAAGAGACATCAGTTGTCGAAATGCGCATATGCAGAATCAAAATATATAACGATATAGCAGTGGATTTTGGACAATTCTAAAATGTTGAAAATTCCCATTTGTCACCAATTTCGGACAAAATATTGAGTTTAAGTCAACAAATGGCTGTTAAAATAGAAAATCATAATGTAATTTATGTAACATTGTCCTATACAACACACATTCTGATAATTTTTATGCGAAATTAGACAAATTAGACAAAAAAATTGACAATTTTTACAGTAAATTTGTTGGGTAGGGGTAAGTTTTATTGATATATGATGTATATATTACTTAAAAACGGCCATTATTTGTTATTGTTGTAAAGCTAATATAATATATAATAAGCTTTCATTTGATACCTTTTTTAAATGATATTTGTTTACTAAAAAATAAAATAAGGCAAAAGAAAGACAAAATTTATTCAAAAACGAAATTATTCAAAGGTCCCTGTATTTGGTATATTTGAAAATAAAATTTTGGTCATTTAAAATATGTTAACATTGTCTTAACCTGTTTTATATTGAAGAAAATAGATTGAAACGCTAAAAAACAATTTTCAGAATCGGGAATTGAGATGCACTTCGGGTTCTCTAGACCATCAAACTTACTCAATTTCAATGAAAATATCAGTTTTTTCGTCAATATTACATTGGGGTAGGGGTACGTTTAATTGCGCTATGGAACGCATCGGGCATAGAAATCTTAAAAACTTGGGTTCTTTGTAAAGCTTATATAATAAGCAATCATTTGATACCTCGTTTTTTTTTAACTTGAAGGCATTTTGTCAATATTTTGAAGCAACTGAAAGAAAAACTTGAACGAAAAGAAATTTTCCAAAATTTCGCTAAGTGGGTCTAAAAATGGGCCAAATTCCACAAGTGCGTGCAGGTTATGCTCGTGTTAACATGTTTTATTTTGAAGAGGGGATGTATGGGGACTTAAAAAAATGGGTGGGGTTCGGAAGCGGGGGGAGGGGTGCACGGGGGGTTATTCCAGCCCATGGACTAATGTTTTCCCTTAATCGGCTAGGGATTACGTGAAATCCCTGATTTTGCCAGGTATAACACGTAATCTCTAATTACACAGATTCCCTATAACATATATGTAAGCATTTGCCCTCCCACATGGCACAATTATCCCCACACTTTTCTTTAGAAAATGTGGGGATATTGTTTGGTCCCGTCCGTCTGTCCTTCCGTCAATCTGTCCGTCAGAGGAACCTTGTCAGTGGATTTAGGGTTTTAATTTTGTTATAGAATTGTTGCATATATGCTGCAGATGCACAATAAGGTTTCATATTTTTGACGTGGTTGTTGGTGCAAACAAGAGACAACAAGATATTTCTTTTTACTTATATGAGCTTGTCAGTGGAACTCTTCCTACATGTTTTGATTCATGGATTTAATTTTGTAATAGAATTGTTGTATATAGTCTTTAGATGTGCAATAAGCTTTTAGAATTTTGATTCCGGTTCCAACTTTGGTAAATTTATTAAAAATGTCAAAGACCACTTATTTTGAAATTCTACCCAGCAACCATACATCTTTGTATTCCTTATTTGTAAATATAGTGACTATCGATAATTTGAGATCCTAAATACAGAGACAAGTTACGCCCAGGGTCTATAATAACTATTTTCAGTGTCAAACAGGGAAGTGTGGGATGACCAGCATTTCTGATGGCACCACTTCTAGTTTTAGTTTGTTTCTAGCAACGGACCTTAGCTATAAACTGCATTCAAGTGGCTGAATTTTTCACTTTAAAGTATGCATATGATTTTGATGTGAAATCGTAAATAAAAAATAGCCTATTAAACGATTTTTAGACTTAATGCATCCGCAAAAAATGGTATGCAGATGGAAATAAATGCAATAGAATGTTGCAATATCTCTTTTAACTTAGTATCTAGAAAGATATTTGGCATCTGTAGGGTTCAACGTGTATTTTCATGAAAAACATTTCTGCTTTTCCTACTTGTTCTTCTAATTCTGTTATTTTTCAAGTGAATTTCAACTCCTTTTTGGGGTCCCTTTTTACCTCTTCTTGACCACTCTTTTCCATTTGAACATTGAAACCCCATTTGATCTATATTACCTGAATGCAATGGAACTCCGACGTCTGGTTCAATCAATATACATGTATACAGATATTGCTTTGTGCTTGCATATTGAAAGGAGAAAAAAAAAATCTGTGACTTTTGCATTGAAATCAAGCAAATGAATGTCATTCATTATAAAAACATGTATAACTACACTTTATTTGTAATATTGAGAAATGTTAAACATTTTTACAAACATTTAATTAAGAATTATATATGGCTAAAATAAAATTATATCTATGTGGCATAATTCTAGAACTCACGGATAGCCAGAATACAAAAAGTGCAAGCGTCCTGCACCAACATTAGAATACTGACCATATGAGGAACTGACAATGGAAGAAAATGATGGCTTTGAAATACACTAACAAGTGTCGGACTAATGAGTGTCGGACTAATGAGTGTCAGACCCATAAGTGGCGGACCAATAAGTGTCGGACTAATGAAATGACCCCGATGTCGTAACTAAAAAAATATGGTGTTGAAAATTGTTGTTGACTTCCATTTACAAAATGATGTCTCAACTTCAAAACCTGTGTCGAAAGTGGTCCTTAGCAAGAACATATTTGTGAAAAAAGTCCACAAAGAAATATAGTAAAACATGATCAGACTTAAACTACAGATCAAGATTTTGGTGTTGTTCGAACTACCAAAGGACTGAAGTTCATTTGTATAACTTACGATGTTAGCTTGATTGTGGCAACTGAAAGCCATGTGAGCGATACAGGCTCCTGGGAGCCTCTGATTAAACTTGCGCTAATATTTAGAAACATATCTATTAATTCATTTTTTATATAATTAATGTAATTTTTTTTAAATTGTGGTTCAAATTTCGAGATAAAAATCTGCAATTAAAATGAAATGAAGATGAAAGTCAAAATTTTGGGATGAAAGTTTACAAAAATCCAAGCAAATCAGTTTCATTGCTTTTGGAACAGACTGAGACTCTATTATATGCATATTGCGTACAATCATCCATGGTACAATTAACAAACAATGTAGTGCCTAGTTACCTAGTTAAAGACACTACAGTACTGCATTATAATTTCCCGAGGTTCACGGATATTTAGATTTAAATGAAAATATTGATATTTTGAGCTGGAAAGAACAATTTTCTATAACTGTGAATAAAATTCATGTATGTTTTATTTTTGTTTTTATTTCACTTGTAACAGCAAATTATTTCAAATAGACTATGTAAATTCTGATTTTTCAATTTCATTTATTTATTTTTAATTTATTTATTTATTTATTTTTTGAAATTATAATGATTATAAATGATTTTATTAAAAACACGGTTTCAATTACCCTGTATTTGACCATATATACGCTCTTTTAGGAAAGTGTTTTGGAGACTCTAGCCGCAAACCTATTGTTAGCGATTCACCCATTTCAAGTTTTGAAACATGAACACAACCCGTCCTTCATACGAATTGAATGGTAAATAGTCGCAATATCCAGTTTATGTAACACATTTTCAAATATTCGGACACATTAATGAAATTACCAGGCCGACATATTTCCAGTTACTTTGTTCTGTTGATTCTAAGCGTCCTTTCCACTGCCCAATAATTTTTTTAATATATATTTATTTGAAACTTACGTTCATATTGGATCAAGCAAATACACTGACATAACATAACAAAACATCATATAAATGTCTCTGAAAATATATTTTAACATGAAATAACACAGAATTGAACTACAATATAATTCAGACTCTTTGACCGGTCACGGTAAACCCTGCTTCAATTCTAAAGATTGCTTTATAAAGGTACATACAGCCGATGAAAGCGTTATATCTGGAGTTACAATCAAGGACTTATAATGAGATGAAATATCTCGAAATTCAAACTGAACGTTTTCTTTATTTTCAAACAATTTTCGTCCGTAAATCTCATTAATTTTACAGTCTAAGAAGAAATGGCATTTATCCTCGATTCTATTATATTTTTGACACAATCTTTGTCCTCTCGGTAATTTTATTTTGTAACGACACAATTCCGCTTGTAATTTCTAATACGAAATTTTAATGCAGTAAGATATTTTGAAATCACTGATGTTTTGTGTTGCTTAATTTATTCACTCAAAAAGAGGTAAATTTTGTACATTTGATGCAAAGAGTCAGTACCATATTATACTCTCGTTAAATAAAATGAATGATTGGTACCATGGAGTTAGTTAATTTTTTAATAGAAGAAATGGTGTATGGTAGAAAACCATGCTATCATCTATATGACTTAAAATCTTATGCGATATTGTATGACAATACACAAAAAAAAATGCAATGGCCTAAAAGCGACTGTTACAGTTAACGACAGTGTAAGTCAGTACTGTAAATTCTAAAAAAAACATCATTAGCTGTAAAAGTTAATGATAGTTCATGATAGGCCAAATAAATAATGTCACAATCAGGGACAGTCTATCACAATCATGTCAGTTTTAATGGTAAAAAAGCACTGTCACAAACGGGGACAGTTATTTACAATACAGGTAAATACTGTGATTGACTCTCATGAGTAGTATATATGCGGTTTCAAGTCCCATTTGTCGAGGTGCCTGTCGAGGTGCTATTGTAGTAATACTATATCTCATCTCGTATTTGTCGAGGTGCTGTCGAGGTGCTATGAGTGTTGACCTTTGGCCTAACCCTAACATTAAACCTACCTTTTAGTTGTAGTGTTGTTGGACCATTAGTAATGTTGTTTTTATTCAAATTTACAGCGACTTACTCGAAATCCTATTTGTTCTGTAGTGTCTCCCTTTTCCTTTGTGAAAAGAAGAGCGTTTCTTTCAAAGTGATAGCAAGTCATTAAATAGGATCACAAATTCTAAGTTCTTGGAGGTCACTCTGCGTTTTCCAGGCTTGTGACTGGCTATCCAATAGGATAGGCCGCATTACCCTCCCTCCGTCCCATTTGTTTTAAGCTATAGGTAGTGCTCTAATTTTGTTGATGTAGAATGTTACATTAGTAAGCAGATGTATAGTCCATTTCGTGTTCGGTCTCTGTTGTCTTATGTATTCCAAAAGATCTTGTCGGTCTACTTCATCGATGAGCTCATGTACATCATTTGTATCCTTAATAAGCATCGGCGCATCAAAGTATCTGCTGTTATTCTGGCTGGAGTGGAAATATCGTAGTTCATCTGTCTCTATATTTCGCAGTATAAATCCAAAGGACATGTTCATCTTGTAGGCTGAAGTCTGTTGCTCAAAGATCTGCCATATTTTATCTGGAATATTGGGCAGAGAGCTGTCATCCAAAATGAAGTTGAATCGATCCTGTATGAGGTTTCCAGTATGTTGTTCGGTTCGAATACTGGACCAGTTTTCTAGGTACAACTGTCGGGTTTCACGATCTTCTGGCAAGACTTCTGGTTTGTTTTGCTTCTGGTTGCTTGATGTGTTATCATTCTGGTTGTTTGACGCTCCGGTCGCATTTTGGTTGGTTGGAATCTCCTTGCTGTATTCTGGT